>JADRCD010105243.1:0-16187 GCA_019843815.1 Montemys delectorum | reverse complement strand
ACATGACAGACTGCATCCGGGCTCTGGGCGTGCACACACACATGACACACTGCATCCGGGCTCTGGGCGTGCACACACACATGGCCAAAGCTGAGGCCCCTTGTCAAGGAGTACAGTGGTATCTGAGAAATGTCTATGTATAGAAGACCAGATCTTTTTTGTGTGTCTTTTTTAAATTGAAAAGTTATACAATATATTCTGATGGTGTTTCTCTTTCCCATCTCCTCCCAGATCCAACTCCATGACTTCTATTTTTAAAAAAAAAAAAAAATAGGCAAATTCAAAAGGCAAAGAAACCAGATTTTAAAAAAAAAAAAGGCAGTGAAAAGATACAGGAAACACACAGAGACAGACAGACAGACAGACAGACAGACAGACAATAGACAAGAGAATCCATAAAAACACAAAATTTGAAACCATAATATACATGTCAAAGATCAGTAAAATAGAAAATTCCCCCAACAAAGCAATATGAAACAAAAACACTACAAAGCCTTCACTAAGCTTATCATTCTCCCATCGGACTTAGGACCCACTAGGCAAGATGGAGCCCATACCTGATATTGTTCAGGTAGCCAAGAGCCTGAGTCTAGACTAACCGTAGGCCTGGGGAAATCACAGGTCTTCTTGCCTGAAACAGCTTGAGCTTTGCCTCAGCATTGCACTTTCTCCTCAGATCTGTGTTTTGGGGTATCCCACTTACATATAGTCATATTGTCCCATGAGGGTTATGTAGGTGGCCATCATTTTTCAAAATACATTACGACAAATAAATACATGTCACAAAAACCATAAGGTTGACTACATATGGAAGAATAATAAGATCAAATTACAGTGCCAGGAATCTCTTTGAGGAGAGATATTGGGGTCCTTGGGGCTTCAGCATACTGCCGTAAGCTGCCAATGTGGCCATAACTCACTTGAGAACAAGGAGCCACCTCTGTTATGCCTTCCCACCTGGCTCTCAAATAAAAGATCGCTTTGGCTAAATTTAGAAGAGAGTGTTTGGCACTTGTGTCAAGTAGGCACATTTCTACCATATTATTTGGTACTCCTAAAAATATTTATACCCTCTCCTCCCACCATTCTCCACACCAGACCACTCTCCCTAACAGGGTTCCTCATACTTATCATGGTGGATGGCACAGAGCACACATCAACCCTCTGGCATCATGAAGGCATTTGACCCCTAACAGCCTGATAGTAAGCAGGGAGTCCTAGGAGTAGACGGAGGAGCTCACAGGGAGCCTCTATGACAATCCAGAATTGCCACCTACAGAAATGTGTCACGATGAGAGTTCCTGGACATCCAGGTGCTCACCAGGTGACAGATTCCAGCTCACAGGGACATAGGCATCTATTGGCTCACTTCAGTATAGGTTATACTCACTTCATGTTGTGGAGTTCATAGGGTTTAAGGCACATTGTGTGCCAAGCTTAATGCTAGATAGTAGTGAGAAGAAAAGGTTTAGGGAAGGCAGAGTGAAATCAGCTGTGGACAAGATAGTAGACTTGACAACTTGAAAAGGCAAGGCAAGGAGCTACCCCACAGAAGATCTGGCAAAGAACTGGAATCAGTTACTCACAGGGGCCTATGGCTGACCTTGGACTCACGGAAGTATGATCAAGAAGTTGCCTTGTAAAGACAGACTGGACTATCAGTCATGCTTACTCCTGTTTTAACAGAAGCTTCACACATGGGCTTTGATGCTTTGCAGTAAACCATTAATTCTCTTCAAAGCCAAAAGAGAAACAAGCCAGGGAAAGGCTGCCCAGGAGCATGCTATGGTTCTCTGAGTTCTTAAAGCTCCTCCATTGAGGAATACTAGCCTAGAGCTGAAGTTGATGCAAACCAGAAAATGATAGGGCTAGCAAGCAGGATACGAAGATGGCCATCCAGGGAAAGTACAAAGATGGCCATCCAGGGAAAATGCGAAGATGGCCATCCAGGGAAAGTGCAAGCTCAAGTCATCCCTATGCCTCAGTCTTCAGGGTCCCCTCTTTCCTTTTGAAGGGCCTAGCTTGAGCCCCTGGGATCTTAAGTCAAAATAATTTTTTCTTTAATAAAAATAAAAACCTATCTTGCAAGAAATTGCTTCCCAAGATAGAATAAGGGCTTCACACAGACTAGACACAATTTTATAGGTAACAGCATTCTATGAGCTTCTTGGTTCTCTCCTACCTGCAGCAGCTCTCTGTGGTGGGTGCAGATCCTCCAAAGAAAGAGTCTAAACCCTGAAAGTTCAAGAGGACAGATAGAAAGTCCCACACTTCAGTGAGCTAAATTCCTAGCTCTTCTTCACCTCCCTAGAGTGGAGAACACATCTACTGAGGAGACCCTAGGTCATGCCAGGTCAAGCAGCCCCAGGTTTAAAACCTGGAAAACCAACTGTTTTTCTGTCAGGACACCAGTGTCTGGAGATACCAGATACACTCTGTCTGTATTGAACTTGATAGGGTCTCCTAGCCATTAGATTTGGGTGGTCTGCCAGGCACAAGTTTAAAATTAAATGTCAGAATATTTTCTTTTTTTCTTTTTTCTTTTTTTATTAGATGTTTTCTTTATTTACAATATCTCCTTTCTCAGGCTCCCTTCCAAAAGAAAAAAAGAAACAAAGAAAAGAAAAAGAAAAAAACAAAAACTAAAACAAACCCCTTTTCCCTCTCCCCTCCCCCTGCTTACCACCCCACCCCCTCCTGCTTACGGGCCCTGGCATTCCCCTATTTTCTAATAAAATAAAGATTGCCAGTTCTAGGTCAGCTGCCTTCTGGTTTTAAAATCATAAACTCTGTAATGTATAAATGCTCAGTAGGATAATGAGCTACCAAATATCTCTATTTTCTTACCTCAGAAATTCTACATTGGGGTTTGAAAATTAATTTCTCTCCCTGTTCATCTCACCATTAGAAAGAAACACTCAGTTCTATTTAAGAGAAGGTATACAAGTTAAGAGAAAGGATGTCATACTGACTGTGGGCTGCCTTCCCAATAGCTCCTGAGCATGCCCAAAATCACCTTAGAGCCACACACAGGCTCATTCTGCAATTACCCTTGAACTGGGCTCATAATCTCCATATGAACTGTGACCACACAGACCTCTCCACTAGAAACCATCATTCCCCCTAAGCTGGCTTGATGGCTTTTTCCTTTCCCAGGACATCTTTGCCATTCTCAAGTAAAATTATATCCTCAGGAGGATGTGTATCTCCAGGATCTGTGTCCTCAGGAGAGGCCATGTCTTCAAGAAAAGCTTAGTCCTCAGGAAAGACTATCACCCCACAAAAAGATACCATAGCCCCATGAGAAGTTCTACTTTTTCTGAGAGGCTCGGTTCCTGCAGCAGCTGAGCGGGTTACCTAGTGCCTTCTGATCAGAAGCAGCCAACACTCATGTCTGCTTCCGAATAGCTAAGTGACCGCTGACCTTCAGCACCCTAGTGTCTCCTGGAGCCTGTCGCAAATGGGTCTAGCAGCGCCACTTCCTCTAATGAAGAGGTAAGAGATTGGAGGGCAAACACATTGTGAGCACTCTTGGGCTGAAGCTAAAGGAGAAGCCACTGTGACTCTGAGAGCAAGGGATGTGAACTCAGTCCTGATTAGAAGATACTACCCAGGAAAGAGCCTCCTCCAAGAAAAGACTGGGGATACATGGTCTGCCTCTTACTTCTCATGGCCTCTTAAATGACAGAGAAATCTCCCGAGATTTTGGAATTATCTTCCATTGACAGGTAGGAACCGCAGCTCAGGACCCTTCCCCATACCCTAAGACACCCAACCAGATTTTTATCAAGACCTTGGAAGGAGAAGTTACAGAATGGATATCAGCACTCTGTTGCAAGACGCCAGTGAATATACAGATGTGACACTCTACCCTTCCAAACAGAAGTTGCTAAGGGTCTCCTGAAGTCTGTGGGAGGAATAGAACTTTATTTCAGACTCAGGATTCTGTGTCTGGAGCCACTCAGCACTAGAAGACTTGTTGGCTGAGCCTTCAGCTAAGATAAGCAGTCATTGTTGTGGACAATAAATTTTTCCTGAGTAAGGTAAAATGTATCCTTAATTTGTGAATGATTTAATCATCCTGGGTATATATTCTGCCCTAGTATTCATGGGTTCTTTGCCCTTGTATTTTGCTAGACTCAGATGCAAAGCAGTAACCCATGGCTGTTGTGCCACACAACCGTGATGCCTATATTGAATGTGCACAGATGTTTTTAGTCATTTGCCCCTAAACAATGCCTCATAACAGCTTGAAGCTTATGTTGTACTAGTTAGCATAGTCATGTGGATGACGTAAGCATATGAAAGGGTTGCACAGGTTATAAGCAAGTACTGCAACACTTATACAAAGAACTTGAGATCCTGGAAGTTGTTCCCATGTGTACTAAGGGATGATACAGAGCCTGTTTCTTCAGATCAGTGTTTGTGCCTGTCTAGCTAATCTCTCCTTCTTGTAGTCCCAGAGACTGTGAGAAATCTTCCTGACAACCAGAACATCAAAGGCTTCTGTAAAATGAATTATTTTAATGCAAGTCCAAACAGTTCATTAACCCACTGGCTGTATTTCTTTACCTTAACTAGTCCCCAGCCATCACACAGAGAAACCGAGATTTATTTCAAGCTGCACCTCAATACTTAGGCTGTTATGTGATTTACCTTAGCCCCCACACTAATCTAGCTACCTCCTAGCCCCATCTCCATGGTACTTGCAATTTAAAATTGTTCTAGCTCTCTCTGATTCAGATGGTTTTTCACATGGTGTCTTCTTGGACCCTGTCCTCCTCATGGCCAATCCAAATCCCCTCTCCTTTCTCTGGATGATGGAAGTTCTGCCGTATTCTCTCTTCTTCCCAGCCATTAGGTGATCAGCATTTATTGACAAAACATAGAATAAATGGTAAGAATTGTTTGCACAAATGAGAAGGGGTGGGGGAATTGTTGACTTAAACATTACAATGCCATGTCCAGATTGGAAAAAGAAATGAGGGCAAAGAAATCAGCATTTGAACAATACAATGATGAACTTTACACAGTGCACAAAAACATTGTGCCTGCAGGCTTCATCAAACTTGAAACAATGGCTATGAACCCAGTGGTAGACCTCATCCTCTTGGCTCCAATCATCAGCACCATGGCCAGTTCTGCCTGCAGCCTATCTACATCAAGCCTCAGCTGAGCTACAAGTGCTCTCTTTTCCATTTTATTGTGTGGGAAACAGTTGAAAATAGTTCTATAAGCCACATACTCCTCAGTAACTGAGGATTTGGACCATCAAAGTAAGATATAAACAGCAGAATAAGCTCTGAGAAGCATTGTTACCTTGACTGATGGCTAGTGCATCCAACGTGTAGAAATGTGTCTGTCAGTGCAGAAATAAGGAGATAAGGAGGCAACTGTTTGTTTCCCCATCTATAAAATGAAGTCAAAAAGTAAATTTCTCACTTCTTCAAAGTATAACTGGGATCCTAGACCTCACTTCTGATGCACTGTTGGCAGGCTGCTTTCTGTGCCACATTTGAGACTGTGCTCTTAAGAGTATAGCATGTCCCACAGGTAGATGTTGTGACTGATAGGGAGCCTTGTTGGGAGCAAGGGATTACCTGGGGAAGGGCATAAAAGGGGACTGGGACCATGGCTTTTGCTGTGGCTGTACAGCTCTCCTCTGTAGCTTGTTGGGATATAGACACAGTCCAGAACAGAAGAATAACAACCAATAACACAAACACAAGATACACTTACATCATAGGAAAATTCATACCTCCTTGCTACTGTCTGTGAAAACCCATCTCCCTAGCACCATGCTTGCAGAAGTGAGTACCATGGCCTCACTAACCCTGGGAACCTGACTAGGATTCCAATACCAGGCATGATTTCCATCCTGTTGAATGGGCCACCGTCCAATTATACAACTGTGGTCACCAGCAATGTAAGAGTGCTATTTTTTGCATCTTTCAGCATATCTTGTCATGCTGGCCATTTCTGTGATTCATAGATTTTACAGCTAGGAAGGACAGTTTAATTGCTTCCATCCCTTGGAACTTTGCATAGTATTTTCTGAAACTGTGAAGGTAGGACCACAGGAAAGATGCTTTCAGGTCAGATCCAGCTTGAGTCATACACATCTTATGTATGTGATTGGCGTCTTTGGTAATAAGGGCCAAGCCTCAACACAAGGCCTATATAACTGTCTGACCAAAAGCAATTTACAGATTCAGTATCATCCCAATAAAAATATCAAAACATACTTCACAAAACCAGAAAAAAATTTAAAATTCATATGGGACCAGGAAAGACTCTGATGGTCAAATCAATCTCAGCAAAAAAAGAATACTGGAAGAACTGCTATTTTAGACTTCAAGGTATATTATATAGTTATTGTAATAAAGTCAATGTGGCATTGGCACAAGACAGATATGTAAGCCAGTGAATAAAATAGAAGACCCAAACATGAGTACTTAAAACTACAGCTACCTTATACATGACAAAGGCAAAAATTTATACACTGGAGAAAGATGGCATCTTCAACAAATGGTGCCAGGAAAACTGTATTTCCATATACAGAAAAATGAAATTAGACCCATATCTATTACTCTGCACAAAAGTTAGATCCAAGTGAATCAAAGACCTTACTTTGAAACCTGAAGAACTGAATCTGCTAGAACATATAGGCAGCATCCTATAAAATATAGGTGTAGGAAAGGACTTCCTGAACAGACTCCATTCACCAAGGAGCTAAGACAAGCAATTGACATCTAGGGCCTCATAAAACTAAAAAACTTCTGTACAGAGAAGGGAAGAATCAATTGAGTGAAGAAGAAACCCACAGAATGGAAAAGAATGTTTGCCAGATATACATCTAACAGGTATTTAATAATCCAGAATATACAAACAAACAAGCAAAAAAAAAAAACACAGACAGAAAAACACACAACTAACTTTAAAATGGACTAGGGATTCAAACAAAGAGTTCTTAATAAAAGAAATAAAAAATGACTAATAAGTACCTCAAAATTATTCATTATTTTTAGCAACTCGGAAAATGCAAAATAAAATAACATTGAGAGTTCATCTTATCCCAGTAAAAATGATTAAGATCTACAAAATAACTGACAACAAATGCTGGTGAGGCTGTGGGAAAGGTGAACACTCATTCCCTATTGGTAGGGATGCAAATTGGCACAGCAACTCTGAAGTCAGTATGGAGAATTTTCAAAAATTTAAAATTTAAAAAATTTCTATATGGCCCAGCTATGTCATTCCTTGGTATATGCTCAAAGGACTCAACATCCTACTAAGCAATAGTTACTCAGCCATGTTCATGGCTACTCTACTCACAATAGCCAGGAAATAAACAACCTAGCTGTCCTATGACTAGATAATGAAAATGTGGTATATATACACTATAGAGTACTATTCAGCTATAAATAAAAATGAAATTTGCAGGTAAACAGATGGAACTAGAAGGATTATATTGAGTGAGATAACCTAGATGGTCACCTTCCTTTCTTATACAACCAAGTTCTATACAGCCAGCCCAGGGATATCTCTCATACATCAATATTTATTCAAGAAAATAGCCCACAGGCATGCCAAAAGCCAATCTAATGGAGCCAATTCTTCAATTTCCATTTTTCTAGGTGATTCCAGTTTGTGTCAATAAAACTTAACCAGCATAACTGACCCATTACCAACATAGCATACAAACACATCACTATTAAACCATAACCTTTCCTTTTTTATTTATCCCCTAATATATAATGTTACTATCACAATATAAAACATACTACTTTTAAAGTCTTTAAAAATTTCAAATACTTCAAAAGTTTAAGGTCTCTTTAAAGTACCCAAAGTCTCTTATCTATAGGTTCCTATAAAATCAAAACCAAGTTAAATAGTTTCTTACTCCAAAAGAGAATGCCCAGGAAGTAGAAATAAGAACAAGCAAATTAAAACTCCAAATATAAAAATAGTTCAATCCACAATCTAGAACACACAATCTTCTGGGTTCCAAAGAATTTGTGGGCAGAACCTTTTCTCCAGCTCTGCCATCCACAGCACACACAGCTTGTCTACTAGACTAAGGCCAGCTCCTCTGTACACCTGGATGGTCAACCCACAACCCTGGCATCTCAAATATGTTGAGGTCTTGACTTCAGCTGATCCTATAACTTCAACAGCGTCTTTTCTCAGCCTCCTTGGGTGTATCTATCCTGCCACATAGTGCCTTGCTTTGGCTTCTCTCCAGAATCCATTCAATGCTGGTATTTCACTATATCAATGAACCTCTCCTGACCTCTCACAGTTCAAAGCCTCAGCTTCTTTCAATGACTCCTTCAACTCTGCAGCTTTCATACCACGAAGCCAGTACTGCATGGGAGACACATATTACCAGCTTCAGCTGCCAGCTTGAGATGCAGCCATGGCTCTCTCTAGATCAGAGTTTCAGTGGGCTAACCCTGAGGAAATACTTTCCAGGGTATTTCACACAAATGAAGCTGGTTTCTTGTTAATCATACTGATTCTTCAGCTCTAGCTAAGCAACATTGATTGCCCCCATCAAAGCAAAGATTTCATTTCTTTTGGGGGGAATCCTGAAAGTGGGAGTCGAGCTGTCTCTGACTCTTTTGCCCGCTCTTGGGACCCTTTTCTTCTGACTGGGTGAGATCCCTAGTCTTGATGTGAGAGTTTGTGCCTGATCTTATTGAATCTTGCTGTGCCATGTTTGGTTGATGGTGTCCCTGGAAGGCCTGCTCTTTTCTAGTGGGGAAGACAGGTGTAGACTGTATCTGGGAGACAGAGAAGGGGACTAGGAGGGTGGAGAGAGGGAAATCTGTGGTCAGGTTATATTGTATGAGAGAAGAAGAAATAAAACACTCTTTAAAATGATTCTTAATCCAAAATACCACTTGAAGGAGCCTAATAGAATCTGTTATTCTCTGAAACTTCACAAGCCAAACCTCTACCATATTAATTTCTCATGGCATTATCTTCCAAGTTCCCTCAACAGCCCATAAAGCTCCAAAACCTCAATGACTTTTCCAACCCAAATTTCCAAATACTGCTACAATCTTCCCCCACAACATAGGCAGCTCTACCACAGCAATATTCCACTCTCTGATATCAATTTTTGTTCTACTTTGTTTTTCCTTACTGGGATAAAATATCACCAATATCAACTTAAGGAGGAAAAGGGCTATTACATCTTATATGTTTTAGTCAATAATCAAGGAAGGGCAGGGCAGGAGCTCAAGGCAGAAGCCTAGAGGCAGGAACTGAAGCAAAGACCATTGAAGAATGCAGCTTGCTCACCTGCCCATGGTGGGTACTTCACACAGTGGGCTGGGACTTCCTACATAAATCAAGAATCAGTATGCCTGAAGGCCGATCTGATAGAGGTAGTTCCTCAGTTAAGGTTCCCTTTTTCTAGATAACTCAAGTTTGTGTCAAATTTACAAAACTAAATAGCACTGGGCATGGTGGTTATAGAGTTGTAAATGTCAGCTCTCTCAGGAACAGTAGAAAAGCTACACAGGCTTCAGGACAAAAGAGAACTATCCCACAGCAGCTAGTAGCAACAGCGCATGCAGGAAATAGGCCAGCAGTGTCAAAAGAAATCCAGAGAGATACTCTTGACATGAAAATTTTGTTGAGTGGGAAACCATCTGTTGCTGAATGAGGAGACAAGACCGAGCACAGCCTCACAAGAGTGGCTGGCAGGCTTCTGAGATGTGCTGGGCACATCGACAGAGATGCGTTTCTCACTGGTTAGGGTGGATAGCTACCTGGCTGGTGCTACGATATACCAAGCTGTCATCCACAACTTGAGGCTAGAGCTGCCACAGCTGCTGGGGAGATAGCTCTATGAGCTTCTCTGCTGATACAGCTGCCAACTCAGTCATAGGTCAGTCCTGGCCTCCCTGGTTAATTTTATTTTCATTTAATAATCATCACTCTCCTTTGGCCATCTTCTCTGTTGATTGAAACCATCCCCAGCTGTTAGGTATTACTGATGTTCACATCACATTCCTTTCCTATGTACACAGACATCAGAAACCAGAATCCCTGTAGATTCTTAGAGTGGCTGTGGTCATGTGGTTTTGGCTGCGTAGTTTTCATGGAAATCAGTGACAACAGAGATTCCAGGAATTAAGAAGGAACCGTCACAGAACTGCAGCTCAGGTCTTGGCCCCTAAACTTAATGAAAAGAATGACCAATGAGCCAGCATATGCTTTTCAGCCAGTTTTCACTTTCTTAGCTGGGTTTCAGATTTTTTCCGAACTGCCACTGGTGTCAAAAACACTGCCTCTCATTTATCTGGTGAGCAGCCTGTGGCCCTGTGATTGTGTCATACAAATCTAACTAAAGAAGCCATAGCTGTGCTGTGTAGATAAGGTCTCTTCCAACAACACACAAGTGCATTCTCTTGTTCCCCAGTAAGTTCTGAGACTTGGAGAACATTGCTTACCTCCAGAAAATATTGGCATCAGTTAGAAACAGTCTGTGGACAGGGCTTTAGTTGAGGAAGCCACATTCACTTGATACAGGTGTCGATTCAGGAGACAGCACTACAGGGCTTTCACCCAAGTTAGCTGTTATGGTATGGTGCACTTAGAGACTTAACAAATGTTTCTATGGAAACAAAATAAAAACAAAGGCCAATAGTCAGAACAAATGGCATACTGGGAAAATCCCCCGAAAGGGCTTCCGGCTCTGAGCTCCCAGCTCCCAGCACCTCTAAGTTGCACAGGGTAGAGGAGCAGTATCAGCTAATAGTTGTAGTTTCAACTTAAATATCCTTGGTGATGTCACAGCCTGGCAATTGGCAGCCAACGTGAGAGTGGTGATGTCTCTAAAGCTTGTAGTAGCTTTTCTAGATCCAATTTTCAGGCTGTGAAGAAAGGGGCAGCCTCAGTTTCCAGTGATTGCAAATCAGAAGAATGGAATAAAGATGGAAATGTTAGCTTGAACAGTCATAGGAAAATGTTGAAAGAAAAATGGTTTAGAGATAAAGTGAAAGTCGAAGATACTAAACAGAACTAGAGTCATTGTTGGGGGCATTGGTGTTCTCTACTGACCAGGTTTGTCCCTGAGATCACCTACTCCGGCCAAAGGCAATCACAGATGGCTGAGCAGAGTGAATCTAGGCTCATTAAACTTGGGCTGATGGGTCACACAGCCAAAGTATTTGCCCAGTCCTGCAAAAGACCTTTAAGTCAGCACCAGTGATGTCCAAGGAGGCTCACTGGCTCTATAAGGTCAGCCATAGCCCATTAGAACTGTCTGGAAACAGGGATTCTCCAATTAGGTTTTTAAAAGCTCCTCTGGGCCAACGACCTACCACTGTGTCCTAGTAGTGAGAACAGAACCACCACGAATTTACACAAATCACAACATTCCACAAAAGTTAGACTATGCAATAAAAGCTTCTCAGTTCATTTTGTTTACAAAAGCATACTTTGCCAAAGTTTCAGAAAGCTCCAGCGTAAAGAGAATATGAGTTCTTTGAATCTAGGAAACAGAACATCAGAAAGTCCAAAAAGTTATTTCCTGGATCTGTCAGTTAGGTTATTCTGAATATTCCCATCCAACTGAATTCACAACCTTGAAGCTGTCCAAATGCTGTGCTTGCCCATCTCCAGTGGATCCTCTTGCAGTCTGTATGATAACTCCTTGCAGAACCTTTTGGAAAAGCGTCAGATTAAGAGAACAGCTGTCAAAGGGCTGTAGTAAAGACTGATGAGGAATCACTATAAACAATGTGTTACTAGAACTGGTCTGTCAGCATGGTTTGGGGACACACTGGGTTTCCAAGAGTCTCATACACTTTCTGGCAGGCCTAAGCTAATGGCATCTATACACACAGTTATTATGTAAGGGAAGTTAACCATCATCTACTGTGAAAAGCCGTATTAATTCAATCTCTCTGTGTTTATAAACAGAAAGAATAAATTCTTTTGAGCTTGCTAGGAGCCCTCTGGAAAAACTCAAGTTAGTTTGAAATCAAAAGACTTCATTTAGGATTCAATTTGCCCAAGTTTGTCAAAAACATCAAAAAATGTAAAAGCATTGTTTAAATAGGATCAAAAGCAGTTGTCTCTTTAAAACAGTGACAGATTTCAAAGCCAAACACAGAAAGTTACATAGCTATTTAAAAGACAGAAAATGTAACTTTTTAATAGTGAACCATAGGAAATTATTTTAATAAAAAGAAATCTTTCCTAATCAGATTATTCAAAAGGCAAAGAAAATCCTTTAGAATCTCCTCTCAAAAGTTGACCATTTCCTCTGGGCTTACATGTCATGATAGAATACTACCTACATATGCTTACAAACTCCAGACTATGGATTCAATCAACAATGAACACAAAAATGAGTAAGGTCAAGAAATGGTGGAGCATGCTGGTAAAGCCAAGGACTGGACCAGCGGGAGGGTCCTGAGTTCAAGGCCACCTTGGGCTATGAAGGTAGATACTGTCTCAACAAACTCAAAGAAGAACAGAAAGAGAGACAGGAAAAGAGGAAAAATTGAATCAGCATTATAAATTTTTTAAAAAATACATTCTTGGGCTGGTGAGATGTCTCAGCAGTTAAGAACACTATCTGCTCTCCAGAGGTCCTGAGTTCAATTCCCAGCAACCCAGCTCACAACTATCTGTAAAGGGATCTGATGCCCTCATCTGGCATGCAGATGTACATGTAGATGGAGCACTCCCACACTTAAAGAAAATACAAAAATATATATGTATATATATTTTTTGTATATTTTTAATACATATATATTTTTTTAAAAGGTAAAAAAGCAAATCCTTATTTTATATCACATTCTTATATTTACATTACAAAGTCTTATTGTTTTATAATAATGCTAATTTTACAATGCTAGTAGTTTCATATAAAGCCTTACCACAGAAGGTCCTCCCCGCCCTACTCTGTCCACTCTCCTCTGTCTTTCCCTCTAGCTTTCCATGTGCCCTGATTGTCACACAAGCCCTCTGTAGGTTGGCTGGCCTGTAAGCAATTCTTTTTTGTTTGTTAGTTTTGTCTTTTGCTTTTGGTGTGGCACAGGACCATTGACTAACAAACCAATTCTCTTCAGTTGTCTGTCAAAAAACAAGATAAACATAAGCTGGACCACTGAGTCTTCTTATTGGAAATTACGCTGATTTAATTAATCCATTTGGTCTTTTTTTTTTTTTTAACTTTTATTGTTGAGAAATTTTGTAACACAAAGACAGTTTGACTGGTTAGAAATAAAAAAGTTATGTGTCTGCAACATGTGATGCTGCTTTCTGTAAATATAAGTATTTTTAAAACTAAAAACCAGTATTCTTATTTACTGGAGATTATCCAAATCATAGAAACTTGTACTTTTCTGAGCTAATTTGATTTTTCATTTTTGATTTCCACTTTGGGAAATATTTCCATAATTAAGTGCCTTTTTTCTCTAAGCTAATTAAACAGAATGTTTTGCAAATTAATTTTACCCTTGGTGAATTTTCATCCAGGGATAAAAACATACCTTGCATACAGATATATAGACAGAAACAGATATCTCATAACTTTCCATTTGAAATACCATGCATGTGTCTGTAGTACAGTAAAGAGTTCAGTGGTTTTTCCTGAGCAGCTGGGTCAAGGCTGTGCCTCTGGAAGTGTTGTGTCAATGTACAACACTCTGAACCATGGACTTTTCATTTCTGCGTCATATTGATCCCTTCAGAGAGACTGTACCTGTAGGAGCCCTATCCCCAAGGTACTCAGACAGTCTTTCAAGCCTTCCCAGTAGCAGACATCTTGACTAAGCTGACATTCCCTCAGAGCCTTGACAGGTCCAGTTTATCCCTTCAGAATTTACCCATTTTTCCAAGAAGGCACAAGACTCTGTTGTATTGTAGGGTCTGGGAAAAAAGAGACCCATCATTGCCTGATCTACCCCAGCTCAGCAGCTAACCCAAAGCACAAGGAGTGAGATACCTTTTCCACTTTTATTGGGCTGTTGGTTCAAGGACTATGTCAAACTGACCCCAGTTTTACTGGTAGTTAACTGGAAAACAGTAGTTCCTAAACTCCAATAAGGACCTGCAAAGGCCATGTATGAAAATCAGAGATCAGGCTAACATGAAATAAGCTATTTGTTAGTGTGGCCTAGGTTGGATTGTAGCCCCTCTTCCTCTGAAATTCAAACTACTGGGCATTAGGTGATTAATGCTTCCCTGGAGCTAGCTTTGTGCTGTGTCCTTTACCTGCTTTCCAACAATCACCACAAATGCTTTAAAAACAGGTGGAATTTGGAGCATCAGGTTTCTCTTTATCTTTTGATCCTTTCGTTGGTTCAAATAAGACAAGTTTCTATATGATTCTGGCTACAAGAATGAGTTAAAAGGATTTTGCTTTGGTCCAGGCTATGATAACAAAATATTGCAGCTGGAGTGACTTATCAACATCCAGAAATTCATTTCTCCCCGGTCAGGGCACTGGCAGATGCTGGGTCTGATGAAACTGCCTCCAGACAGCTAGCTTTGCACTGTATCAGGTGTGATAAGCTGGTGGGTCCCTTTGGAGTTGCTCTGAGGAAGGACCTACCCCCTACTCATGAGCTCATCCCTCAGGACCTAGCATGGATATAGGGTGGGGCACAGATATCGAGGCCACAGTGTCCATGGACACTGAATTTTATTTATTTTCAATCATAATGAATTTATAAGTAAAAAGGTATATATATTCCAAGTCTGATCACATTTTGCTGATCACTGATCTGGCTGAAAGATGCTCCTTGTTTATTTTTATTTTTATTTTAAAGATTTATTTATTTATTTATTTATTTATTTTATGTCTATGAGTACACTGTAGCTGTACAGATGGTTGTGAGGCACCATGTGGTTGTTGGGATTTGAGCTCAGGACCTTTGGAAGAGCTGGCAGTGCTCTTACCCACTGAGCCATCTCACCAGGCCCCTTGTTTATTTTTAATTCGCTTTCTTATTTGCTTCTTTCCCTTTCCATTCTTCCTGAAGGCATTTTTTCATCCTTGCTGACTCAGCACTTCATCCACTAAGAACCTTGACTTATTTTTTCCCAATATATTTCCCCACACTGGTCACCATCGTCTATATAATGTAAGTTTAGTAGTACAAATCACAATCTACTTGCCTTTTACTTGATGGGTTCTTCCTTCCCTTTTTCCTTTGGCCATTCACAAGCTTAGGCCAGCTATCTTGTCTCTCCTCTTAACAACTTTTCACATCAGCTAGCTAGTATACTTGAAATGTATTTGCAGGAACTCTGATAAATTTCTGATAAAATTTCTCACCAAGAAGTTCATCATTCTCCCAAAATCATATAAATTTTCCAGCTCTTCCCAGCCTGTGGAAGCCAAATTTGGAGTCTGGAAGCTCATCCTCACTCTAGGCAATCACAGCTGAGTTGCAACTTCCACTGTCTTAGTGTCTGTTCCCTAGAAAACCCAGATTTCCTGCCTCAAAGTGGGACTTGTTGGTTGTAATAGGAGTCTTACCTGGGATGAAGAGTAGTAACCATTGTCCTACAGTGGAGACCTCATACACTGTGGTATCTATCTTGTATTAAGGTCCTTACTATAGGGATTTTTAAAAATTTACTCATAGGCATTTTGCCACATGTGTGGCTGATGGTTTTTTCTTTCTGCTGTTGCTTTGTAGCTGTATTTGTGTATTTGCCCATCCTAAACTGCAGATGTGTCTCTCCGATGTGTAAAGTGCTTTTCTTCTTTGTGTCTTTTTTTTATGAGTAAAAACTAAAGAAAACAGTTTCTTGTGAGCACCAACTTTTAGATAAACTGTGGTTCTTGGTATTTGGATTGTAATTCAAGTCTAACCTGGTGATGTCTACAGCACAGAATGTTACTCTGTTCTTTGAAGACTTGATATTGTTATCACAGAGCTTTACATTACATGTTCTTTAATTAAAATGTATGAATATATACAAGCCACATTGGGTATTGATTTCTCATTGTTTTATTGACTTAGTGCTTCATAAATACTATGTTGTCCTATGCCCTTGTATACTTCTTAAAAATACAACTGCTTTCTGGCTTTGTACCTTTAGGAACATCTATTGATTATTCATGAGCACAAGCTCTGCTCTAGGTATTTCCATATATTAATAAATGAAAACAAAAGCCTGATGAGTATAGCGTCCAGAAAAAAAAA
>JADRCD010105233.1:0-18902 GCA_019843815.1 Montemys delectorum | reverse complement strand
ATAATTGGTTTGATATTATGGCTTTGAATGTAATCTATTTTTGTGTTGTTTAGTTTTCCTGTTTAGGATATATAAGCTGACAGGCTAGCTGACAGATATATGAATCACATCTTAATTAAAACCAAACTATTTTTTAAGTTCAGTTATCTGGACTCTGCATCTTCAGCCTCTTTTATTTTCAATATCAAAACTAAGGCACTTGATCATAGATTCTTACTAATACAAATTCTATAATTAAAATCCCTCTTTCAGTACAATGGGTTTATGTTGTTTCTACTGACTTACTCTGCCTGCTATCATTAAGTAAGATGGAAGTTATGGCCTGCTTTGTCAGTCTTGGCATCATTAATAACAATAATTGGTCTCTGAAATTTGTTTAGCTCTCAAGTGGAAGTTTTTGGTTTCTTTTGAGACTCAGTTGTGTCACGTAATGTTCTTCTGGAAACTGTCTTATGAGAGGATGTTTTTGATGAAGTAGACACATGGAAGGATGTTTTACTGAGAACAGACAGGTCAGGCTACTTTTCTGGAAGTAGCCTGGAAACAAGGCATGTGTTGTCTTGCTAGAGCAGAGCTTCAGAAAACACAGGATGTTTGAAAAGGATATATTACCCAACAATCAGTGGAAAATGCGGTGTAGTATTAGTTTACCTTGTCTCTTTGAGAGTCATAGTTTGTTAGTTTGTAGAAAAAAATGCACTAAAAAACTTCTGGTGGTGTTCCAAGAGCTTCCTGCAGCTTCTGTGGACTTGGACCAACTGGCAGAGCATCATGGTTTCTTCTGGATCAAAATGTCACTGACTCATGAGTGGTGTTTATGAGTTACCACTGCTACCACTGCTGAATCACATGAACTGAACTGTTGATATCCTGACAATATAGACTGGATTCACTTCAAAGAACTATTTCTAAACAGGTTCACATCCGCCCTTGGCTTATTAACTTTTCCTTTTCACTACCTCTGATGGTGATGTGCTGCAAGGGAGGTTAAAGCATTTAAGTACACTTATTAAAGAAAGTTTGAAAAGTATAAGCCTCAATACCACATTGCTTGCTACTCTATTATATTGAACAACCCATAGGTTCTACTGTACTCACTAAATCATCACTCTTATTTTAGATATTCTCATTTTATTGCAAAATTTTAACATTTGTTATTCCTCAAATGTGTCAAGGCTTTCCCTTCCATTTTAGTTCTTCATGATTCTTCCTTCTATATTTGAAGAATGATTTCTCTAATCTTTAGTCCGAGTGGCTAAGTCCTTTTGTTCTCTACTGACAACTGGCATTTTCATGCATCCTCAATACCCTGTATTTCATCGATGTTTTCTTTCTGTGGGTTTCCATATTTGTGCTGGCATATCTGTATTCCATTTTTGCTCTCTAAGCTCTTCAAGATATCTCTCTTTTAAAAATGAAGAAAAGACTCTTGATGCCTTAATAGAATTGGAGAATACAACACGAGTATTAAGTAAGCTGTTTGGGGATTAGAGAGACACCTTAGCAGTTAACAATGCACACTGACCTTACAGAACAGGCAAGTCTGTTCCCAGGGCTCAGCTTGTGTTTACAAATCCCTGTAACTCCAGCATCAGAAGAACCTGACACCTTTATTATCGGAGTGCTCACATCTACACAGGAGCATCTGCATGTTCTTTATCTTACCCTTAATAATTTAAAAATAATAAAAATTGAAAGAAGTTTGAAATTAAATGTTGTCTTTGGAGATTTAGTACCTGGCCTCTTAATAATGCTTAGCATGATTAATCGTTTAGTTATGTTAAATCCTGAGGATTTTAATGAACTGTCTCATTCCATACTCACAGGAAAACTAGACTAAATGCCATTCGACTAGATTTACATATAAGAGAAGTGACTCTGAGGATGGTTAAAAATAACTTTGTATCCATTAAGTATTTGAGAGTTCAATTGAGCAGGGAAAGAAAATATTCTAAACCAAAACTTTGTACTTGTCCCACAAGTACAGGACACATGAGTGTGTATTCAAATAATTAAATTGATTTAACAATACATTAAATTAAGATACAATTTGCTTTGTTAAAGTCAATTTTATACCAAATGTAATTTAATTTAATGATACTTAATAAAATAAAGCTGTATCAACATTCAAATACTAGTATATTTAGCCTTTTAAGAAATGAGAGAATTAATAACTAGTTTGCTATTATCATAGTAAAACAATAAATATTGTTATTTTACTTTGCTAAAACTGAGAATTTGTATGCATTCATCTTTGAATAACAGTTTTCCCAATCAAATACTACCAAAAAAATTTGTGCCAAATAGATTTGTGAATAGTTTTTTTTTTGAAATAGAAGCAAAAGTTTAGCTTTGATATATTATTTGTAGCCTAATTTATAACTTTTTTGCAATATACAAAATGTAAATGATCTTTTGCTTATGAAGATGAATAACACTATATTTAGTGTTGTAGAAAACTGAAAATGTTAGAGGTAATACATCTACCTAGATTAATTTTAATACATGGAAGTACGTACAAATAACTTATCTGATGAGTTTTGAGAGCACATAAAAAGACAAAATTTGGGGACAGTTTGAAACTATGTCCATTTATGAAAATTAACAGTTGGGAGGCTCAGACCACAGAAGTAGCAGGGCAGATGGGACAGGATCCTGTCTACCTCCATCTACAACTAGGAGGGGAGGTGGATCTACAACACTTTCTGCACCTTTCCCACAAGCAGAGACCTTCTCTCCAGGGTATGCTCTGATCCCAGGACTCAGAAAGGATGAATGATCCACAACCCACTGCACATGGGTCTTACCAGAGGAGAGCTGATCTACCAGAAGAGCTGACACAGGCTTACAGACCCATAGGAGGAAAAAGCTTCAGCCAGGGACAGCAAAAACATCTAACACTAGAGATCAACAGATGGTGAAAGGCAAATGCAAGAATCCTACCAACAGAAACTAAGACTACTTAGCATCATTAGAACCTAGTACTCCCAACACAGCAAGTCCTGGATACCCCAAAACATCAGAAAAGCAAGATTTGGATCTAAAATCATATCTCATGATGGTGATGAAGGAACTTAAGGAAATAAATAACTCCCTTAAAGAAATACAGGAGACACAGGTAAACAGGTACAAGCCCTTAAAGAGGAAACACAAAAATCCCTTAAAGAATTACAGGAGAACACAAGTAAATAAAACCCCTTAAGGAGGAAACACAAAACTCCCTTAAAGAATTACAGGAAAGTACAACCAAACAGGTGAAAGAATTTAACAAAACCATCCAGGACCTAAAAATGAAAGTAGAAGCAATTAAAAAAAAAAAAATCACAAAGAGAGACAACTCTAGAGATAGAAATCCTAGGAAAGAAGTCAGGAACCATAAATGCAAGCATCACAAACAGATTACAAGAGATTGAAGAGAGAACCTCAGGTGCAGAAGATACCATAGAAAACATTGACACAACAGTCAAAGAAAATCCAAAGTGCAAAAAGTTCCTCACCCAAAATATCCAGGATATTTAGGACACAATGAGAAGACCAAGCCTAAGGATAATAGGTATAGAAGAGATTGAAGATTTCCAACTTAAAGGGCCAGTAAATATCTTCAACAAAATTATAGAAGAAAACTTCTCTAACCTAAAAAAAGAGATTCCCATGAACATACAAGAAGCCTATAGAACTTGAAATAGTTTGGACCAGAAAAGAAATTCTTCCTGCCACATAATAATCAAAACACCAAATTCAAAAAACAAAGAAAGAATATTAAAAGCAGTGAGGGGGAAAAGGTCAAGTAACATATAAAGGCAGACCTATCAGAATTATACCAGACTTCTAGCCAGAGACTATGAAAGCAAGAAGATCCTAGGCAGATATTATTTAGACTCTAAAAGAACACAAATGCCAGTCCAGGCTACTATACCCAGCAAAACTCCCAATCACCATAGATGGAGAAACCAAAGTCTTCCATGACAAAACCAAATTTATACAGTATCTTTCCATAAATCTATCCCTTCAAAGTAAAATAAACGGAAAACTCTAATACAAGTAGGGAAACTATATCCTAGGAAAAGCAAGACAGTAATCTTCCAAAAAAATTAAAAGAAGATAGCCACATGAACAGAATTCTAACTCTAACAATAAAAATGACAGGAAACAACAATTACTTTACCTTATATTTATTAATATCAATGGACTCAATTCCTCAATAAAAAGACACAGGCTTACAGACTGGGTACATAAACAGGACCCAACATTTTGTTGCATACAGGAAACCCACCTCAGGGACAAAGACAGACACCACCTCAGAATAAAAGGATGGAAAACAATTTTCCAAGCAAATGGTCCCAAGAAACAAGCTGGAGTAGACATTGTAATATCAAATAAAATTGACTTTCAACTTATGTTCTACGCTCCAAATGCAATGGAATCTAAATTCATAAAAGAAACTTTAATAAAGCTCAAAGCACAAATTATACTGCATATTGTAATAGTGGGAGATTTCAACACCCCACTCTCTGCAATGGACAGATCATGGAAATAGAAACTAAACAAGGACACAGTGAGGCTATCAGAAGTTATGAAATAGATGGATTTAACAGATATCTACAGAACTTTTTGTCCTACAACAAAAGGATATACCTTCTTCTCAGCACTTCATGGTACCTTCTCCAAAACTTACCATATAATCAGTCACAAATCAGGCCTCAACAGATACAAGAAGATTGAAATAATACCTTGTATCCTATCAGATCACCATGGACTAAGGCTGCTCTTCAATAATAATATACACAATAGAAAGCCCACATACACATGGAAGCTTAACAACAGTGTACTCAATGATAACTTAGTCAAGGAAGAAATAAAGAAAGAAATAAAAGACTTCCTAGAGTTTAATGAAAATGAGACCAGAACATACCCAAACATATGGGAAACAATGAATGCAGCTCTAAGAGGAAAACTCATAGCTTTAAGTTCCTCCAAAAAGAAACTGGAGAGAGCATACAGCAGCAATTTGACAGCACATCTGAAAGTGCTAGAACAAAAAGAAGCAAATTTACCCAAGAGGAGTCAAAGGCAGCAAATAATCAAACTCAGGGCTGAAATCAACCAAATAGAAACAAAAAGAACTGTACAAAGAATCAACCAAACCAGGAGCTAGTTCTTTGAGAAAATCAAGAAAATAGATCAACCCTTAGGCAGACTAACTAGAGGGCACAGAGACAGTATTCTAATTAACAAGATCTGAAAGGAAAGGGAGATGTAACAACAGACACTGAGGAAATACAAAAAAAATCATGAAATTCTACTACAAAAGCCTATACTCAACAAGACTAGGAAACCTGGATGAAATGGACAATTTTCTAGACAGGGTTAAATCAAGATCAGATTAACAATCTAAACAGTCCCATATCTGCTAATGAAATAAGAAAGAATCATTAATAGCCTCCTAAACAAAAAAGCCCAGGACCAGATGGATTTACTGCAGAGTTTTATCAGACCTTCAAAGAAGACATAATACCAATACTCTTCAAACTATTCCACAAAATAGAAACAGAAGGTACCCAATTTATTCGATGAAGACACAATTACTCGGGATACCTAAAACACACAAATACCTAACAAAGAAAGAAAACTTCAGACCAATTTCCCTTATGAATATCGATACAAAAACTCAATAAAATTCTTGCAAACCAAATCCAAGAACACAATTGATCATCCATCATGATCATGTAAGCTTCATCCCAGGGATGTAGGGATGGTTCAAAATACAGAAATCCATCAACATCCCATCATGATAAAAGTCTTGGAAAGATTGGAATTGAAGGAATTCAACCAATCTACAACAAACCAATAGCCAACATCAAATTAAATGGAGAGAAACTTAAAGCAATCCCACTAAAATCAGGGACTAAACAATGCTGCCCATTCTCTCCCAACATATTCAATATTGCACTTGAGTCCTAGCCAGAGCAATTAGACAACAAAAAGTGATCAAAGGGATACAAATTGGAAAGGAAGAAGTCAAATTATAACTATTTGGTCATGATATGATAGTATACTTAAGTGATACCAAAAATTCCACCAAAGAGCTCCTAAACCTGATAAACAACTTCAGCAAAGTAGCTGGATATAAAATTAACTCAAGCAAATCAGAGGCCTTCCTCTACACAAAGGATAAACAGGCTGAGAAAGAAATAAGTGAAACAACATCCTTCACAATAGTCACAAATAATAAAAAATACCTTGGTGTGACTCTAACTAAGCATGTGAAAGATCTGTATGGCAAGAACTTCAAGTCTCTGAAGCAGGAAATCGAAGAAGATCTCAGAAGATGAAAAGATCTCCCATGCTCATGCATTGGCAGGATTAATATAATAAAAATAGTCATCTTGCTGAAAGCAATCAACAGATTCAATGTACTCCCCATCAAAATTCCAACCCAATTCTTCACAGAGTTAGAAAGAGCAATTTGCAAGTTCATCTGGAATAACAAAAAAACTAGGATAGCAAAAACTATTCTAAAGAATAAAAGAACCTTTGGTTGAATCACCATCCCTGATATTAAGCAGTACTACAAAGCAATTGTGATAAAAATCTGGATGGTATTGGTACAGTGACTTGCAGGAAGATCAATAAAACTGAAGACCCAAAAATGAACCCACATACCTATGGTCACTTGATCCTTGACAAAGGAGTTAAAACCATCCAGTGGAAAAAAGACAGCATTTTCAAAAAATGATGCTGGCTCAACTGGCAGTTAGCATGTAAAAGAATGCAAATCAATCCATTCTTATCACCTTGTGTAAAGCTCAAGTCCAAGTGGATCAAGGACCTCCACATAAAACCAGATACACTGAAACTAATAGAAAAGAAATTGGGGAAGAGCCTTGAGCACATGGGCACAGGGGAAAATTTCCTGAACAGAACACCAATAGCTTATGCTTTAAGATCAAGAATTGACAAATGGGACCTCATTAAATTAGAAAGCTTCTGTAAGGCAAAGGACACTGTCGATAGGACAAAACAGCAACTAATATTAGGAAAAGTTCTTTACTAATCCTATATCTGATAGAGGGCTAATATCCAATATACACAAACAACGTGAGAAGGTAGACTCCAGAGAACCAAATACCCAATTAAAAATGGGGTACAAAGAATTCTCAACTGAGGAATGCCAAATGGCTTAGAAGTATGTAAAGAAATGTTCAACATCCTTAGTCATCAGGGAAATGCAAATCAAAACAATCCTGAGATTCCCCCTTACAGTAGTCAGAATGGCAAAGGTCCAAAACGCAGGTGACAGCAGATGCTGGAGAAGTTGTGGAGTAAGAGGAACACTCCTTTTCTGCTAGTGGTATAGCAAGCTGGTCCAATCTTTCTGGAAATCAGTTTGGCAGTTCCTCTGGAAATTGGACACAGTACTACCAAAGTACCCAGCTATACCACTCCTGGGCATATACTCAGAAGATGCTCCAATATGTAATAAGGTCATATGCTCCACTATGTTCATAGCAGCCTTACTTATAATAGCCAGAAACTAGAAACAACCCACATGTCCCTCAACAGAAGAATGGAAACAGAAATTGTGGTACATCTACACCATTAAGTACTCCTCAGCTATTAATTCAATGAATTTATGAAATTCTTAGGGAAATGGATGGATCTGGAGAATATCACCCTGAGTGAGGTAACACAATCACAAAAAAACCACACCTGGTATGCACACTCTGCTATGTGACTATTAGTCCAGAAGTTCGGAATACCAAAAGTACAATCCACAAATCACAAGAAACTGAAGAAGAAGGAAGACCAAATTGTGGATAGTTTGTTCCATCTTAAAAGGGGGAACGAAATACCCAAGGAAGGAATTGCAGAGCCAAACTATGGAGCAGAGACTGAAAGAAGGACAATCCAGAGACTGCTCCACCTGGGAATCCTTCCCATATTCAATCATCAAATCCCATCACTATTGTGGATACCAGCAAGTGCTGGCTGATAGGAGCCTTATATAAGTATCTCCTGAGAGGTTCTGACAGTGCCTGACTAATACAGAAGTAGAGGCTCACAGTCATCCATTTGACTAAGCACACGGTCCCCAATGAAGGAGCTAGAGAAAGGAACCAAGGAGCTAAAGAGTTTCCAGCCCCTTAGGACAAACAATAGTTTGAACTAACTAATACCCTCAGAGCTCCCAGGGACTAAACCACCAACCAAAGAGTACACATGGTTGGACTAATGGCTCCAGCAGCATATGTACAGCAGAGGATGGCCTAGTTGGTCATCAATGTGAGCAGAGGCTCTTGGCCCTGCGAAGGTTCTATGCCCCAGTGCTCGGGAATGCCAGGGCCAGAAATTGGGAGAGGGTGGGTTGGTGAGGAGGGAGAGGGAGGAGAGAATAGGTTTTTATTTTATTTTATTTTATTTTATTTTATTTTATTTTTTCAGAGGGGAAACAGGGAAAGGAGATACCATGTGACAAGTAAACAAAGAAAATATCTAATTAAAAAAGAAGTTTTAAAAAAGAACTAATTAAAAAGAGAAAAAGAAAATAAAAGGCATAGATTCTTCCTAGGGCTAATCAGTCAATCAATCATAACTTCCTGGTCAAATTTATGATGCAAGTCATCTGCTTCCTATAGTGGATTACCCTTAATTTGAAGAAGAACGTAAGTAGGTACCCATTAAACTTTCACATCTTGTATCTTTAGGTAACTGCCTTGCCAATTTTTATTGTGGCTTAAATGATTCATTATTGGATAAAAACCTCCATGTCAATTTTCACTCACTTGATTAAATGCTTTACAATTAAATCTAGACAGTAAGGAGGACACATCCTGATAATTACCCCCCTTGGCTTCTTTATATTCCTTTGACCAAAGTTGGTTTCATCTTCAGAGCGTAATCTTCCCATCTAGCTCTGGATAGAATTATGGCAATAATCTGTATTGTTTGGATAGTATCTGAGATTCCCATGGCCAACGACTTCAGTGGACATATCCCACACCTAGGTTTGTACTTTTTATCTGGCATCCTTTATGTAAGGTAACTCAAGTGAAATTCTTATGTGAAAATAAAATATAAAGAAGCTGAAAATTATAAAATCATTTACTTCCTCATGGCTTCCTCAAAATCCTTGGTGTTACTCCTGTCCCCATCCAGTACTCTGCTCTATCTTTCCGTACCTTCTTTCAATGAAACATCCCCCCATCATTTTCCTTTTATGCTTTTATGCTGTGTTCCTTTAAATCCTCCCTTAAAACATTTATTTCTCTTTTCCATCAGTAAACCTTTTCTGGTGTCCTAATAGCACAAGGACTCACAAGTAACACTCACAAATCTGAGGCATCTATGAGAGATTCTGTATATCAGTGGCAACACTTAACATTAGGTCATGGCTTCTGTGCTTTTGTGGTACTGTCCCATTCATGTATCAGATCTCCTTCCTTTTTACACATTCTGCAAGAGCAGCCTCACTGTTTGACGGCCTAGGCCTGGTATAGGGGCAGAGTATTCTAAGCAGCTGAGCGCCAGCTCTCCATGCATCTGGACAAGTGCACAGAGAGCCAAAAGCCTACACAAGAAGACTGTCTAAATGAAACTCCATAGGTTTCAAGAAAGAATTGTCATTACATATACTTGTTTCATTCATTTTTTTCATTATATTCTAAGGCAGTTTTTATATATACTTAGAAATGTTTTAGGGACGGAGTAAACCACTTATCTGCAAACAGGTCTACATATTTTCTTTGGAATTCAGCTTCTTGAGGTTTGATATTTGTGATTTGGAGGGGAGGGGAGATTCCTGAAAGGTCTGTAGAATTATGCTCTATTGACACCTATGACTCATGCCTTGAGTTTCATTAAAGAAAAATAGTACAAATACATCATTTGAGCTTTTTTTCCACTCAGAAGCATGTGAAAAACTCACAGTTGACCCAGGTGCACAGTATGTGTAACTGTTTTCTTTAGACACACATTGGACATGTATGAAACACCTATTCCTCCAAGGCTCAAGGGACCATCCCCAATGGATGACCTACAATTTTTTAAGAGCCAGAGATTGGTGAAGACTGCATTTATAGTGAACATCATGGGAGAAGCATTAAGTGATTTTTAAGAGCAAGAATTTCAGGAAGCTTGAGGTGAAACAGACTTTCATAAAAATGGCTGCATAAGCAAAGCCTGAACAAGGGCAATATCAATAGGAAAACTACAAAAACAGATAGACAGAGAGGCAGATAGACAGAGATGTACACACACACACACACACACACACACACACACACATACACACACTCACACACACACAATTTAATTAAAATATTACTTCATTTTTCTCCTCACCCCCTCCCTCCATTCCTTTCAAATCTTTTCCTTCCAGCTCAGCCCAAGGTACCAACTCAAATGTATAACCTTACGTTACATGTGTTTGTGTGTGTGTGTGTGTGTGTGTGTGTGTGTGTGTGTGTGTGTGTCTGTACTCATGCACACCCTCACATACCTGCACTTGTGTAAGTGAGTGTACTCATGCAAGTTTGGGTATATATGTAAATGCAAAGTGAGAAGTCTGTTTTGTAGTGCGCTCACACACATACACACACAAACACACACATGTAAATATAAATGCCACTTTTATTTCCTTAGATGAAGTAGTAAGAAAAGACCAGACCCACACTAAGGCCAGAGCATTTAGTTCTGTGTTCTAACTTTCCCTAGGCATAGGTCTGGAAGCTTCTAGCCTCTCTACAATCTGATCTTCCAATGTGTCTGATGCAATCAGCTTTTCTCAGCTTCTGACTGAATTGCTCTGCCTGACCACATATTAACTTTACAAATATGATCTTGTCTTCTGACTCCTTATCCTTCTCTGGTTCATTCTGTCTTATTCTGTGTATAAGTTAACCTGTCTCTGTAAAACTCCATGCATACCCACCACTCACCATATACCACAGCACTCCACCATTTTTCTCTCTTGCTGTTCTTAAGTGTCATCTATGCCTCTCTGTTCTTTTGAGATTTGTGCTTATCCTATTTTTGACCCATTCTGAATCATTCTCTGATTCATCACTTTGTCTCTCAATAAGATGTCATTTTAGGGGGGACTAAAGGTGTACACTAATGTCTGTATTCCAGACAGAGGTATTAGAGATATCTACTCCAGCTGGAGGGGAAAAAGTTGTGTGGCATGTGTGAATTCCAGCTATATAATATTCTTGGATGTAATTTCTTGACAGAGAAATCATGTTGCTGGATTAAAATTCTTCTACATCTTCCTTGTCCACTTTCTTTTTGAACTAAAAATTATACACAGTTTAACTTTTAAGACAGAAACAATTATCAATCCCACAAACTTAACAATCCAATGTCCTCATGAAGGTCCACTCAGGCTATGATCCTTCATAACAGCAGGCCTGTTCATCTGTCCTTCAGCAAAAGTACATTTCAGCATTGAGGTTATCCAGTTTTCCAATCTGAAGAATGCTCTGTCCTTTTTCAACCGGTTTTTTGAGCTGTTGCTATACAGGGTAATCAGCTTTATGCATTATCTGGGTTTCTATTTTTCTAAATCTCTCCCTTCTTTGTTTTCTTACGGGAAGTTTCTCATATTGAGGTAGGATCTTTATCAATTTTGATAGAATGCGTAATCTTTCATCACCCATGGAAACAGAGACAAAATTTCTTCTCCAATGTAACACATTCCTTAACTTCCATGATGATGTTAAAATATCTTTAAGGTATAGAGATTTAGCTAATTCTGTAGCTTTTTTTTGTAATCCAGTGTCTTTCAGACATTCCTCCCTTATTGGCATTCAAAAAATATAAAGGTAGTAAAGTATTATTCAATTTATTTCTGTAAGTTCCCATACCCTCTTATGTTTATCAATGTACAATTAGAAGAGCTAGCATTTTTAAATTTAAGTTAGATAGGCACTAAAATTCTATGCTATCTCCATGTCAGTGAACGATTGTACCTATATAAACACAGAAACAATCAAGCCATATTACATAAAGTGTCCATATACTGTATTAGTTAATGTAGTAAAATTTTAATTCTGAACATGGCTACTCTAACTGGAGTACAAACACACCCTTGCTATACACCTTTAAGTCTAAATAGTACTTGGCAGAAGGAAGCAGACATGTTTGAAAATGATGTCTAATTGAGGGACAGATAAAATGACAAATCAGAGAAGGATTTGACATAGATAGCGTATACCCAAATCTCATGAGAACAGACAGGGAAGGGAATCTATTTAAGAGCAGTGTAGTCTCTGCTCCATTTTTGTCTCTGCAATTCTTTTAGACAGGAATAACTCTTGGTCAAAGATTTTGAAGGTGGATTTTGTCCCCATCCTTCCACTGGGGAACCTGTCTAAATACTGGAGGTGGTCATTTCAGTTTCTATCTCCCCACTGTTGAGCATTTCTGCTAAGGTCAACCCAATTGAGTCCTGGGAGCCTCTCAAATTCTAGGTATCTGAGACTTTCTAGAGGTTCCCCCAATTCTTCACCCTCTACCCCCTGCAGCCAAATATTTCCATTCATTCTACCAATCCTCTTCTCTCCCCCCGCCCCCGCCGTACCTCATCAGCCTCCTTTCCCTCGCCCCTTTCCTCTGCCACCCAGATTCCTCCCTCCCTCTGTCTCACATGACAATTTTGTTCCCAGTTCTAAATGGGATCGAAGCATCCTCACTTGGGCATTCTTTCTTGTTTAACTTCTTTGGGTCTCTGGGTTGTGTCATGGGTATTCTGTACTTTTTGGCTAATATCTGCTTATCAGTGATAACTTACCATACATGTCCTTTTGGGTCTCCATACTTTACTCAGTATATTGGCTAGTTTCATCCATCTGGAGGCCCAGGAGGGCCAGGAGAGTGAAGAAAGGATGCAGATGGCAGGAGTTGGGGAAGAGGGGAGAATATCTAGGACTTCCCAAAGAACTCGGATGTGGAGTGATCCCAGGAGTCAATGCAGTTTACCATGGCCAAAATACTCAACAGTAGGGATACGGAACCTTGAAGTTCCAGTTCAAGTAGCCAAACAGGACCCCTAGTAGAGGGTTAGAGATACCAACCCACCTATCAAACTCTTGACCAAATGTTGTTCCTGTCTAATAGAAATGCAAGGCTAAAGATGGAGCAGAGAATGAAGAAATGGGTAACCAGTAGCTGGCCCGACTTTTGACCCATCCCATGGGTAGGCAAGAATCCCTGATACTATCAGTGGTACAATGCTGTGCTTTGCAACCAGTACCATAGCATGGCTGTCCTCTAAGATACTCTGTGTACTAGCTGACTGATACTCACAGCCAAACACTGGACACAGACCAAGAACCCTGTGGGTCTTATTGCCTGCGGCTTCCCACGGAGGTCTCTGGACCGGCTTGATTGGAGGAGCTTTTGTGCATAGAATCGAGCAAGCATGGAATGGGCGTCTCTACCCTGTCTTTCAAGATGCTCTGTTTCTCCACGCTGCGCAGAGTCGGGTTGGGCTGGGCCGGCAGGCCGACTAGCCCGTGAGTCCGGCGCAGCTTCAGGACACATTTCGGGAGAGCAGACCTCTTCCCAAGTGTTACAGCTCTAGAACAAAAGGCTCAGACCACGGAGTAGATCTTTCACACACTTTACTTCCCTGGATACCATACATATATATAGTTTTGGGGGATCATTCATATTTTGGCAGCAGTTATTTCTCATTGGTTTGGGCTGAGAATCTTTATTTGCATGTTAGAGGGCTTGACTAATATTACACATCTCTCCTGCTGGGGGTCGTTGCTAGGGGGTTGGGCTGAAATCTGAGCCATGGTCTCAGGAGCAATTCACCGAACACCTTCCGTCCCTCTGAGCAAATGCTCAGTAGTTCTCTGGGGTTCAAAGTGGTTCTGCTCTACTGGACTTTGGCTGTCAGAACTGCCCCATTGCCCCACAGAACCCCTTTGGAAGGGTCAGGGGAAGGATTGAAGGAACTGAAGGGGATGTCATCCCCATAGGAAGACCAACAGTGTCAACTAACCTGGACCCCTAGGAGCTCCTAGAGACTGAACCACCAACCCAAGAGCATACACAGGCAGGTCCAAGGCCCCTGGTACATATGTATCAGAAGGCTGCCTTGTCTGGCTTCAGTGGGAAAGGATGTGCCTAATCCTGCAAAGATTAATGCACCAAGGTGGAGGAGGATATCAAGAGGGAGGATCACCTTTTTAGAGGCAAAGGCAAGGGAGAACAGGAGGAGGAATCCTGGGAGGAGGAGCAGCATATGGGATGATAATTAATTAATTCATAGAAATATACAGAGACAGTTAATTTGGTTAATAAACAACAAAAAATTAAAAGGAAACAAGAGCAAAGTAAACAAAGAAAATAACATTAAGCAGGAAATAGATGGAGAATGAAATTAATATTAATTAAAACTTTTGATTTTTAATTAAATTATACAGCAGTACTTAAGATATTAGAATTATATTTGTTTTCCAAGTGAAATCCCATATTCAGAAACAAGATTCAGAAATTTAATAATGCAATAACAAAAATGTTTCTGGTAAGTGGTGAAGTTAAATGTTAAATAAGCTGCATTTAAACTGCTTCCACTTTCCCAGACCATAGAATAATTTTGATAAATAATCCCAAAGAACAAATAACTAGAAATTGTGTAACTAGTTTTAGTTTATTTAGACTTTATTGATTGCATACACATAAAAAACTTTAATTCAGTTATATTTTAATATTTTCCCTGAAACAAATTTAAGTAATGCAAGGGTTACAAGGAAGCTCTATTTTTTTCTAACATCTCTCCCTCTCTGTTTCAATATATTGTATTGTAATGCCAGAAAAAATACAGAAGAATGAATATTCAGGAAAAAGGAGATACATTCTAATAGCATTCACAAGTCTCTTTTAGATGGAGAATATTAAAAGTTAATGAATTTGGCTTTAAAAATTAAAGGGCAGACATCAGCAATCTGAAATAATAGAAAGCTATGCCACAGAGAGTGTACTATCTTGACAGATAATTGAATCCAAGAAACTTGTCTTTATCAAGAGTTGCTGAATCAAAGTAGTAGGAAAGTAACTGCAGGCAGAAAATCATGAAACACACCAGGACACTGTATAGAAGACAAGTATATCATGAGTATTTCCTGGAATAAAGACTTCTGGATTGGTTTCCAATTGACGGAAATATATTCAGAATTCTAAATATTACATATCAAGTAGTCACTGTATTACTTTTTTATCCCAGAAAAAAATGCACCTAATTTAATTTATTGTTATAATTTGGAGTAAGACTCTTTGAACTAGAAAAGGACACTTTGTCTCAAGCAGATGCTGGGAAAAAAACAATTTTAATAATTTAGAGATAAATCTAATTACATACAGTGTATTTTATCATTACTTATGTGCATGTAGATGTGTGTGGATACATGTATGGCTATATGTAGGCGAGTGTAGACATGGAGAAGAGAGGGCTCAATTCTTGCTGGAACTAGATTTAAAAGACCTTGTGAAGCACCATGTAAGTACTGAAAACTGAGCCCACATCTTCTGCAAGAGCTGTAATGGCAATTCTAAACATAGAGTTGAAATATTACTAATGAAGTAAGTCAGTATAATAGATTTACATTAAATAATATAAATGATTAATATATTTTCCATCTGTTTTCTGACATCTGCTACCTAAGACCCTTTTTAAATGTTATATTCAAGTCTAGAAATAATCTTTGTTACAAATCAATGATATTGTTTTCCTCTTGTATCCTAATGATTGTCTCACAGAAGTCAGCAACAACTCCAAAGAAGGTGGTTTAGAATAAAGATATTTTTTCCCATGCCACTGGCTTACATTCTAGAAATTTCACATATGTATATGCAACTGTGTTGCCTATTCTTAGCTGTTACTTTGACTGCATCTAGTATTAACTAAAACCAAAATGACAAGTTTTAGAAATGATTTTTATTAATTATTTTATTTATTTACATCCCAAATGTTGTCCCCCTTGCTGGTTCCCCCTCTATGAGTTCATCACTCAACCTATCTACCCTTTGCTTCTGAGAATGTGCTTGCCCCATACCCACTCTCACCTCACCCCTCGAGCATCCCCCTTCTCTGGGGTATTACCTTCCCCTAACTCTTTCATGTAAGTATTCCCTGACCTCAGTCCAATGGATGGCTGTATCTGCATCTGTCTGAGTCAACTGCTGGTAGAGCCCCTAAGAAGGTAGTCATGCTAGACTCCTACTACAAACACAACGTAGTATAAGTAAAAGTGTCAGAGTTTGGTGCCTGCATGTGGGATGGATCCCAAGTAGCACTGGTCTCTGCATGGCCTTTCCCTCAGTCTCTGCTCCATTTTTGTCCCTGTATATCCTTTAGATAGTAACAAATTCTAGATCAACAATTTTGAGGATGGGTGGGTAGCCCCATGTCTCAAATGAGAACCATGTCTATCTATTGGAGGTGAGGATTTTTTTTTCTTAATTAAATCACATGGATGACCCATTTTTAATCCAGATATTCAAAGTGGGAAGATCCACCTTTAATCTGGACTACTTTTCTATTTGCAGTCTATATAATAAGCATAGTTGAAATCATTTTGTTCCATGTCTATCAGCTATTTCATAATGTTGCTATAATAAACCAGCTAGTTAGTCATTGACACAGAAAAATAACTTGCCTTGGACCAATGTTATGCTCATCACATATCCTGTTACGTTCTCTATAGGTTTCTCAATCTTAAGAAATTTCACAAATTCTTACATAGAACCCTTCAAATTAAAGGTCAGTATGAACTCTAGTGTCTAAAACGGCTTATGTCTGAGCCAACTACTGGGCAGCACTTCTTGCAACTGTATATGAGTTCACTGTATTTTTTGTGGCTTTTTTCCTTTGTAAGCTTTCCCTGAGAAATGTTCATGGCAGTAGCATCAGGCCCTGAATTGGATATAAATTCTGTGTTGTGAATAGTCCTGGGGTTGCTTATATTTTGATGCCAATTCCACTCTCCTGGGAGAGACTACAAATGAGGAATGAGTACTCTTGTGACTTCTTGTGAGCCATCCCCTATGAATAGAGGAGCCAATCACTGGGTGAGGAGGGAGGACTTCCGGTTTGGAGAGGGGAAGAGAGGAAGTAGGAGGGTAAGCAGCTCCCTTTTGGACAGGGATAGCTTGAGGACAAGATGTAGTTACTAGTGTCTCCTGGCTTATAGCGAATCCACCATGATTCGCCACCAGAGGATTTAGATACATTATGGCTTACAAGATTAGGATTGTAGTTGTTGTGCCCAGTAATTGAGTTACCATTGTTTCTGAACTAACTTTGTGTGGCATTTTCCATCACTTGGTAGATCGTCTGAGTTCAAGAGAGAAAGGTACAGGCAGCAAAGCTTGGGTTTGCCAGATGTACACTACAAAGTTCATGTAGGTTTTGAATCATGGGTCTGGTGTGGTAACAACCCACCAGTGGGAACTTAGCTAAGTGGAGAGATTTTGGAGCTCTGAGTCAGAGAGTCTCCAAGAGATAAGAAAAGGCTTATGAGACCGCTGAGGCTGAGAGTAGCTGGGAGAGGCGCGGGAAACTTGTAGTTATTTTTTTTAATATTTCCCACAACAGTTCTATTCCTCTAGACAATGTTGCAACCCTAATATATGGACTCAATTTTACAATATTTTTGCCCATTTTATAATTTTTTTTTATTTTTTAGAGCCAATTCCTTAGAAGAGAAATGTTGATGGTGCATATAACCATTAGTAAGTGTTACCTTCCTTCTATTTCTTATATTACTCTTTCTTTTTTTATGTCATAATATGTTTAGAACATGAATCAGAAGTGGACAGTCATCCCTAACTTTCTTCTCAACTGATTATTGCCTCCTAAATTACTAGAAATGATCAAGTTACAAATCATTCATACTATAATATCAAGTGTGCCAATGGACAAGTGTGTACATTTATCAGGAAAAATTGTCATGGAAATTATGACTTAAATAAAAAGATCTGAATGGATGTTAACATATTGAAACACAATTGTGTAAAATTTTGAAATTTCTTAAAAATTTTTACTTATTTCAATAACGAAAACTTTTTAATATTATTTATGATAGACTCAGTACTGCTCATGCCTGCTTTATAATGCTTTTAGCTACATGTACAATGAATTATTATTTATCCAGATCATGTAATTATCTATACGGTTTAATTTTTATTGTAGCTATATATAAAAAATAAAGAACAGAATCATATGTTAGTCTGCATGTGTATGTTCACATATGTGCGGGTACATGTGTATGCGTGCATGTACGTGGAGGCGCGAGAGGACAGGTTCAGATGTTGGTCTTCATGTGCTCTCTACCTTTGATTTTGTCTTTCTGAAACATAGTTTATTAATGTTCCAAAACTAGATAAGTAGGTTTGTCTGGATGGCTAGCCATGTGCAGAGATTCACCACAGATCTAGAACACTCCAGGATGCCTTTTTATCAGGATGACTAGAAAACAACCCCGGTACTTTTGCTTGCTATGCAGACATCTTAGTGAATGAATTATTTCTTTATCTACAAATCAAAAAGTTTAAATGAAATATCTTTAAGATCTGTTGTTTTTAATCATGAATTTAAATTTTACGTATTTAAATATATATCTTAAAGAATTCCAAATAAACCTTGAGAAAATGGCCTGCCATATTGCACTACTGCTTGAATGACAATTTTCATTCTAATTTGTAAAAGGAAAGAGTTACCAAGTATATCTTACTGTAAATTTCAAGCTTCATAAAAATTTTCCCAACAGTGAAGCCTCACAAATGACTATTAAATTCACAAATATGTGTCTTTGTAAATGACAATTTCTAAATTTAGTGATAGGTATTCATATACTTTCAAAATAATTATGGATAGCAACTGCATTAGACTG
>JADRCD010105228.1:0-21571 GCA_019843815.1 Montemys delectorum | reverse complement strand
AAAGAAAGGAAGGAAGAAAGAAAGAAAGAAAGAAAGAAAGAAAGAAAGAAAGAAAGAAAAGCATAACAACACAAGTGCCTAACAGCCTACCTTACAGCCTAGCCTATAGCCTAACCTTCTCCCAATTTGAATACAAGCTGAGCTCAACTTTTTATTTAAATCCTCTTTGTAGGCATAATTTGCTTATTGAGATTTCACTGAATTATGTCCAAACTGCTGAGTCCAGATGTTTTTAAAACAGAATACAATATTTATTATTCACTTTACAGTATGCCTTGATATGCACTTAACCAGTAAAAGTTATTAGCATATTACTGACATGAAGATTGCATTCTGAAGTGCACACAACCTTTGAATTATATTGCACCTGTTGAAAGTGTGTGCATCAGCAGCAGTCTGGGAAGAACTGCATCCTACTTGCAACCTTTAGGGATATGAGTTCTATTCTGGTGTGTAAATGGTTTTTGAAAATAATCTTCTTCAATGAACTATAAAAGCAAGAGAGATAGGTATTGTAAGATCTTGAGAGCTAGCCCAAACAGCAAGTGAATTCTCAGATAGATTGAATTAAGGGAATTCCTTTGATCCTAATATTAACAAGGAACTTTGATAAAAATCACAAAGATTTCTTATGAGTATAAGAAAAGTCGACCCAAATGGACATTTTTACTAGTTTGGACAACTCTATCATGCCTCAAAAATTCATTCTCTGTTTCTTTCATATTCAAATCTATACTAACTCATACAGAGAAATGACTGTATGGTATTGAGACATAGGTAAGGAGGTTGGGGTCCAATTTAGAACTAAAACACTGAAGAATCATACTTAGACATTTAGTCAATAAAACCTTTACATAATGTGTTCTGAGAATGAAAAACAATGGAAGTTTGCTTAGCTCAGTTGGGATAGCTTATATTTCAAAATCCTATAGTCTTTCTATTTCATGATGTTATAACAGTATTCCTCAAATAGTATGTGGGAAACAGGAGCTGAGAAGGTTGATTAAGGCACAGTGTCTGATAAAGGTTTCTTATCCTCTCCTTGCAAAACAGATGGCAAAAGGCAAATAAAAGAAATTAGAACTCTCATGATTGAACTGCCCCTCAGAAGGACTAACCGGACATCTCCTGTCAACGGCATCATCCCCTCATAATCATCTGCAATCATTTATTTCTCTTAATTTAGTTAAGGAAGGTTTCTTTGAGACACATATGATTTTTTGGTTCTGTACACATAGTTCAGGCATGGAAACCAATGAACATACTTACATTACACCTAAAAGGCAAGACAAAACAAAACAAATTCCCCAACAAAGGAAGTAAGCAGATTTTCCATTTAGAGTAACATATTCACAGGTTCAAGGAATAGGACAGAGCCATCTACAATGATTCTACAACTTAATATTAAGAGGTGAGTTCATAGCTTACAATTACAAGTCATGTGTTATTCCTATCACACTACGAAATATTTCAAATAATATTTTATAGTACTTGTATCTTCTCTATTGGTTGGACTGTAATAATAGGAAAACTGTCACCTATTAATGTCACAAGATTAAAAGATCCCACACAGATTTAAACTGACCTTTTTGTACTACAAGAAATAGATTTAAAAAATGCATAAAAGTTCTAGAAGGAAAGTCGACTAACAACAAAGAAGCAGCAGCATGAGAAAGGTTGCAGCCAGGTGCTATGATTATTTATTTTTCCAGAAGAGAGGTACTTGATACGTGAAATTTAGTTGTTCATGAATATAATTCTTCTTTCTTATTTGACAAAATTACATTGAAAACTTCCAGAAAAGCTTCATTCACCTATTTAAATTCAATTGATTTTTTTGGGGGGGAGACAGGGAAATTTCAAAGCACGAGTATTACAGATTGATATTTTAAATAATTATGAAAAAGAAATATAGCATAAAATAGAGGAAAATGAAGGAAAACATGAAGCAAAAAAAGAAGTAGAAAATAGGAAAGGAAGAATTGGAGAAAGAGAGAGACACAGAAAGAAATGTAGAGGTGGGAGAGAGGAAGCAGACACAGAGGAAAAAAAGGAATAAAAGAAATAAAAGGAAAGAAAGAACTGATACATATCACAGAAACAGTGAAATGATGCTCTACAGAATATTGAGATAGCTTTAAGCCTATATTTTTATTATCACATTAATTAAACATGATAGTGAATTTCACTTTGAATTTTATATACATATATATTATGTATACTATAGTGTACTTTTGTAAGAAATCTAATTGAATTTTGACAAAGAAGATCATGGATAAGTTAGCTTTAGCAGAGTTGTGTAAGAAAGGACTAAGTACTACTTTAAAAGATCTGTTGTATATATGAAAGAATTAGAAATATTTCATATGTGCATATATATATGCTTAAAAAGCAACATTAAACTAGCTTCTTAATTGCAAAATATGTATCAAATGACTTCATTTCATATTCTGTTAAATGAGTTACAGTTAACTTACCAGTGTAGAGGTCATTGCATAGAAAATGAAAATATGAGCTGTCAGTGAGACGTAATAAGCGAGGAGAGAGAATTTCATTCATTTGTTCATATCAAATTGGAATCTTGTTGATTTGGGCTTGATTCAATACTTCAAAACAGGATGCACAATGCACCGCTTATGACATATTTTTACCTAATGGCTTATAATCGTCCCTATCAAATTATATTTGTATGTTTTGAATAATTATTTTTCCTATGTCTGTAAGTTTCATCTACTTACATTTTTAGAATTTATATAATACTTTCTGGTAATAAAGAATAGTTTATAAAGTTTATGTCTTAAGCTTTTGTATATATTTTAAGCAAGAGGCTCAATGCACATATATTTTTTAAATTATATATATTATATATATATAATATGTATGTAAATTATATATAATTTGTGTTGGAGAAATGAATGATTATAATTTTAGGTATTTACATTTTCACATTTTATGGTATCTCTAAAAATATGCTAAATAGGCATCAGGGAAAGCCGAGAACCAGTTTTACCTTTGTGTAGCACACTATGTAAAGAGACCTCCCAACCATCTCTGCCATCATCTCCAGCTGATCACACAAAAATCTTCCAACTTTTTCCCCACTTATCCCTTATCCCCAACTCTAGCAGAGATTCAGTTGGAATTTTCAGGCCATTTTTTCCAGAGACTCAGGGAGGTTAACTGCAAATCTTCACCTGTCCCTTCTCTCCTCAAATCCAATTACTTAGTTTAATTCCCCAGCTCTGTAGCAGCTCGGTTTTCCTTCCTCTCTGTATCCATCCCCAGTGGATCACACAGATCTCCTTCAACCTTCCTCTTATTCACTCCACTGTCCCAGTCTCCAACTCCAGAGGGTAGGTATTCCTGTAAAACCCACAGACCAATCTGACCAGAGAAGCAGGTGGGCAAGTTTGAGATATACACTCCCTCTCTTATCCTTCAACTTTAATCCCTTACTCTTATGCACAGAGCTATAGCAGGCTACCTGCTGTGCTCTCTTTTCACTCTCTGACTAATGTTTGCAAATGCTTAAGTAGATCCTGGGTAAATATTCTCCCTCCTGTAGACCTCCTGTAGATAGCCATCTAGCTTATTTCCATTTGTATGTGTCAGTTCTGAATACTTAAAAACATTTTACACTTAGAGCACCTGTGGCCACACCTGGTGAAATCCAAGAAGCATTCAGTAACAGGAAAGATTCAAACCACATACCTTCAAGAACCTTAGAGGGAAACAGAAAACCAAGAAGAAAACACTCAACCAACAAAGTTAAGAGCAGATAGTAGCAGAATTACAGTCATCTTAAATCGAAATTCCTAGTCCCAGCATAAAACCACAAACAACACTCAGGACAGTATGTTTCTACCATAGCCCAACAACCCTGGTATAGTAGACCTTGAGAAGTGCACAGTAGTTTGTGCACAAAACCAGTATGTTAAAACAGGCTTTATGAATATATTAGAAGTCCTTAAAGAGAAAATGAATGAATCCATTAAAGAAATCTATGAAAACACAAACAGTAGATGGGAATTGGAATGATAAACAATAATAAATATGCAAATTGAAAATATGGAAATGGAAAATTTAGAACCTTCAGCAGGAATCTCAGACACAAGCCTCTTTAACAGAATACAAGATATGAAAGAAAGAATTTTAGGTATTGAAGATAAGATAGAAGAAATAGCTACTTAAGTCAAAGAAAATATAAAATTAAAAGAAAGTTGTAGGCACAAAACATACAGGCATGCTGGGATAGTATCAAATGATGAATAATAGACATATTTATTAGAGGAGAAGAAACAGATCAAAGTCACAGAAAATATTTTTAATAATTAATAAATTTCCATAATCTAAAGGAGATGTCTATCAAGGTTCAGGAAGCATACAGATCACACAAGAAACTGGAATAAATATAAAACTTCCTACAACACATAATAATCAAAACACAAAACATGCCAAAAATATCAAAGATTATAAAGCCAGAAAGTCTTGGATAAATGTTTTACAAACCCTTAGAGACCAAAAATGCAAGCCCAGACTACTATGAGTAGCAAAACATCCTATTATAATTGATGGAAAAAATAGAACACTCTATAATAAAAATAAATTTAAGCAGTATCTAACTGTAAATCTAGACCTATAGAAGACCTTAAGAGTAAAACTTCACCCTGAAGGGATTACCCAAACCAAAGAGAACACATGGAGTAAATAATCTCAGACAAATAAATCAAAAGTGGAGGGAGCACACATTACCAGAAAAAAATAACTCGATTTAACAAACTTTTCATTGACAACTCTCTATATCAGTAGTAAATTCCCAATAAAACTGTGCAGACTAAGAGAATGGATGTGAAAACAGTATCCATCCTTCTGCTGTATCCAAAAAACTCACCTTAACATGACAGACACCTCTCAGGGTAAATGAGTTATAAAAATTTATTCTCTGAAAAATAACCTAAGAAACAAGGTGATGTAGCCAATTTAATGGCTTTGTAACCAAAACCAATCAGAAGAGATAGACAAGGAAAGGATATATTTATCAAAGGAAAAATCTAACAACAAGATAATGAAATTCTTAACATTTATGTTCCAAACAGGAGAGCTCATAAGTTAGTAAAAGTAGCATGAATGTAACACTTATTGACCCTCACTCACTGGTAGTGGTGCAAGACTCTGGGAAGCCTTAACTTACTTGGGACCCCTGAAGTGAACAACTCAGAGTCTGGGATTGATGTAAAAAGCAAGAGGAATTTTAATGATCTGGCATGCTGGGGTTGGCTGGGGTTACCCTGCACACAAAGGGGAGAATAACCCAAACAGTCTGGTCATCTAGCCTTTAAACAGTTTTTTTTTCTTTTGTTTTGTTTTTAGATTTTTTTATTTCATTTCAAATATCCCCTCTCCTGGTTTCTCCTCCTAAAACCCCCTATCCCAATACCCTCCCCCTGCTCACCAACCCACCCATTCCTGCTTCTCTGTCCTTATATTCCCCTTCACTGGGGCATGGAACCTTCTCAGGACCAAGGGCCTCTCTTCCCATTGATGTTCAACAAGGCCATCTTCTGCTACATAAGCAGGTGGAGCCATCGGTCCCTCCATGTGTACTCTTTGGTTGGTGGTTTATTCCCTGGGAGTTCTGGGGTAATGGTTGGTTCATATCGTTGTTCCTCCTTTGGGGCTGCAAACTCCTTCAGATTCTTGGATCCTTTCTCTAGTTCTTCCATTGGGGACCTCCATTGGGATCCAATGGTTGGCTGACACCATCCACCTCTGTATTTGTCAGGCATTGTCAGAGCCTCTCAGGAGACAGCTATATCAGGTTCCTGTCAGCAAACACTTGCTGGCATCTACAATAGTGTCTTGGTTGGGTTAATGTATGAGGGATAGATCCCCAGGTATCAGCAGTCTCTGAATGGTTTTTCTTTCAGTCTCTGCTCCACACTTTGTCTCTGTATCTCCTCCCATAGGTATTTGTTCCACCTTCTAAGAAAGAACAGATTATCCATACTTTGGTCTTTCTTCTTGAGCTTCATTTGGTCTATGAGTTGTATCTTGGGTATTCCAAGTTTCTGGGCTAATGTCCACTTATCAGTGAGTGTATACCATGTGTGTTCTTTTGTTATTGGGTTACTTCCTTCCACTTCACACCAATCATAATGAGTTCAAAGGGAGAGATGAGGAGAGGTCACTTTGGGAGAGCTCGTAACCTGAAAAGAGCCAGAGGTAGGAGTTTTCCCCAATCAAGGTGAAGTTCCTGTGACAGCTTAACAAGAGTGGTTTTTAAAGAGCGATTAGTTCTTTCTACCTTACCAGAAGATTGAGGGTGGTAAGTAATGTGAAAATGCCAGGGGATATCTAGGGCCTTAGATAGGATTTGAGAGACTTGGGAAGTAAATTCAGGACCATTGTCTATTGGAGAGAGGCTGGGACATCAAACTGGGGATGATCTCTTGGAGGTGGAGATCAGAGACTGTCTAAGCCCTTTTGTTAGTTGTGGGAAATGCCTCTACCCACACCGAGAAGGTGTCCACCAAGACCAGGAAGTACTTGACACACTTGACAGTGGGCATGTGGGTAAAGTGAAGTTGCTAGTCAGTTCCAAGAAGGGAACCTCTAGCCTGATGGTAGGAAAAGGGGTACTATGATACTTTGAATTGGGGTCAGACTTCTGACAGATTTTGTAAGAAGCAGTGTGTAGTGGTTGTCAACTTGACTATATCTGAAATGAACTACAATCCAGAATTAGAAGGCTCACCTATGGCCCTAATCTGAAGGCTGAGAGATATAAGTTTCTGACCTGAATCTTAGCATGGAGACCTTGAGGAATAGTGGCTATGAATCCCAGAGGATTAAGATAGAAAGCTCTATGAGTTCAAGATCAGCTGGGATTAAAAGTGTGGTAGCATAATGGCTATGAATCCTAGAAGATTAAGACTGGAAGATCTACGAGTTCAAGCAAGGTCATCTGGGGTTAACAGTATGGTGGCACACACCTTTAACCTGGGCCACACTTTTTGCTGGAGACCCATATAAGGACATTGAAAGAAGGAAGGCTCTCTCTCTGCTTCACTTGCTTGCCTTATGGGACTGAGCAACTGCTGGACCCTTGGACTTCTGTTCACAGCTGCTGCCGACCGTTGTTGGGAGTTGATTGTTGGGAGTTGGACTAAAAACTGTAAGTCATCAATAAATTCCTTTACTACATAGAGACTACCATAAGTTCTGTGACTCTAGAGAACCCTGACTAAGACACAGTGATAGATTTTACTAAGCTTAAGTCCTCAGGAGTAGGCTGTAGGTGGGTCTTAACAAAAGAAAACAATGCTTGGCTGTTAGGATGAAAGAGTTGGTGAAGATAGGACAGAGTTTGACAGGTGTCAGCAGCTAAAGAAGGTAGAGATGTAGGTTGTAGTGTAAGACTGTCCTGGGGAGGATGAGACAAGTCTAGGCCCCTAAGGGCCACAGCTCTAGCTGTCTTGTCAGCTCACTTGTTTCCCTGGAGACAATAGAGTCATCTGTCTGGTGTGATCTACAGTGGACAATCCCAATGGCTGTGGGAAGATGGGAGGCCTTTCGCATGGCCATAATTTGGTTTGCATTACTTACTGATCCCCCTTTCATGGTAAGTAACTCACACTCCTTCCAGATAGCAGCGTGAGACAGAAGGACATGAAAAGCATATTTGGAATCTGTGTAGATGTTGAGGGATTTTCCCTGTGCCAGTTGAAAGGCATGAGTAAGGGCTATTAGTTCAGCCTGTTGATTGGTGGTGTGAGTAGGAAGGGCCTGTGCCTCTACCACCTCGGTGTCTGACACTATGACATAACCAGCTTTTCTAGCCCCTTCAGGTAAAAAGGAGTTGCCATCTGTATACCAGGTATAAATTGCCTGAGGCAGTGTGTCCTCTTGTATGTGTGAAGGATGAGATAATATTTCCTCTAAAGTTTCAGTGCAGGAATGAGATAGGGAGTGGTCAGTATTAGGTCGAGGAAGAAGATTGGAAATATTAAGAGGTAGAAAGGTAAGTATAGAATCTTCTATTAGAGCTACCTGAAGGGAAAGAACCCTGGAGGGAGGTAGAGTCTGTAAGCCTTTATAAGTTAGGAGCTGGGACAAGTTATGAGAAGAGAAGACAGTTATAGGCAACCCAAAGATAAGTTTTTTGGGTTTTTTTTTTTTTTTTTTGGTTTTTTTGTTTGTTTGTTTGTTTGGTTTTTTTTGACTCTCTAGTAAGGAGTTCAGCAGCTGCTAAGGTATGGATGCAAGGTGCCCATCCCTGGATGGTTAGATCTAATTTTTTCAATAAGTAAGCTACAGGTGCAAAAGAGTATCCCAGTTGATGACCTAAGACTCCAAGGGCAAATCCCTCTGTTTCAGTTATGTAGAGGGAAAAAAGACGAGTCAGGTCAGGGAGATGTAAAACTGGGGCCTTAAGGAGAGCCTGTTGAAGCCTCTAAATGGGCTTGGTAATAGGTTTGAGAAGAGGTTCATGGGTGGGGCCTAAAGCTGCTTCATATAGGGAATGAGAAAGGAGGGAAAAGGAAGGAACCCATGAACGTAAAAAGCTAGCTATTCCTAGGAATGATAAAATCTCTTTCTTTGTAGAAGGAACAGTTAGAGACTGAATGAGATTCTTTCTATCTAAGGTAATAGCCTTGTGGGTGGGGTAATTGTGAGTCCCAAATAGGTGACCTGAGGGGTGGACAGTTGGACTTTAGAAGGTGAGACCCTGTAGCCTCGACTGCAGAGGAAATTTAGAAGAGTAGAGGTGTCAGCTTGGCTAACTTCTACAGAGGGACTACAGAGAAGTACATCATCTAAATAAATTATAACCTTAGATTTAGAGAGAGACAAGGAGAGTAAGTCAGAAGCCAGGGCTTGACCAAATAGATGTGGGCTATCCCAGAACCCCTGAGGATAGAACACTCCAGGTGAGTTGGGTAGAAAAGTGGGTATCAGGATCTGTCCAGGTAAAGGCAAATATGCTTTGTGACTGGGTATCTAGAGGGATAGAGAAAAATGCATCCTTGAGATAGATCTAAGACTGAGAAATGGGAAGTCCCTGAAGGGATAGTGGAAAGAAGTGTGTAAGGATTAGCCACAACAGGATGGAGAGGAACTATTGCAGAATTAATGCACCTGAGGTCTTGAACCAGGCGATAGTTACAATTAGGCTTCTTAACTGCTAGTATAGGAGTGTTAAAGGGAGAAGAGGTGGGGCGAAGGAATTTTTTTTTTCTCAAGAGGTCAGAAATAATAGGCTTAAGTCCCCTGAGGCTCTGGAGAGAGAGAGAGGGTGTTGAGCTTGGGTTATGTACCTGGTAGAGTCCAGTAATTGGGTGACAACAGGAGAATGGTGTTTAGCAACAGAGGGGTTCTGGATGTCCCAGACTCGGGGATCTACCTGAGAAGCTGGTAAAGGGAATAACATGGTAGTGTTAGTAGGTTGCCTGGCTAGGAGAAGGAGCAGAGGAACTGCTGGTGAACCTGGGTTTAGGTGAATGTGGGGAGCAAAGGAAATAGAGGCTCCCAGCCTAGCTAGAAGATCCCTTCCCAATAAGGAGACAGGACATGTTGGCACTACCAAAAAGGAATGGGTGAAAGGTACACCCCTATAAATGCAACTAAGTGGTAGGGTCTGGAGAAAGAAGTAAAGTTGTCCTCCTACCCCAACGATAGGAGAATCAGAAGGAGAAGTGAGTCCCCAAAACTCCGTCAGGACTGAGTAAGTGGCTCCAGTGTCCAAGAGGAAGGAGATGGACCGCCCACATCCCACAATATTTACCCTGGGATCCCTACTAGTAATGACAGTGGTCAGGTCAGGGGAGCTCTCCTCAGTCAGCCATAGCCAAGCCTAGGAGATCAGTTGGGGGGTTATCTGAGAGTGATGTCCCTTTGCATAACATGAGGGCAATCAACAGCCCAATGTCCCTCTTGATGGCACCTAGGGCATGGCCCTCTTGGCTTGCAGAAGTTAGGGCAGGCTTTTGTCCAATGACCTTGCTTACCACATTTGTAGTTGGTACCTGATGGTCTCTGAGTCTTAGGAGACCATGAGTCCAGGGTAGCGTCTGGGGCTAGTTGGACAGCCTTTGCCAGCATATGGTATTTTTGTTTGTGGACTTTATCATCTCTCCCATGGTATACTTTTAAGGCCAGTGCTAAGACTTCTGCCTGTGGAGTTAGGGGTTTCCTCTCCAGTTTTTAAAGTTTAGCTCTTATGTCAGGGTAGCTCTGGGAAAAGAAGTAGGTCATCAGAAGTTGCTTACCTTCTGGGCTTTTAGGGTCCAGATTAGTATGCTGTAATAAGGCCTTAGTAAGGCGTTCCAAAAATTGAGATAGATTCTCCTGCTTGTCCTAGACAACCTCTTGGAGTTTTTCAAAATTTACTGGCTTTAAGGCCGCTTTTCTAAGACCATCCAGAAGGCATGTAACGAACCTGTCCCTGGCTAAAATACTACCTGCAGAATTGTAATTCCACTGGGGATCCTGGTCCGGCACTGTCTCAGAGCCAATTGTGTATGTGCCATCTGTTTGGTGAATTCTATCTGCATGTACTCTTGCTACTTCCCAGACTCGTCTGCTTTTCTCAGGAAGTGAGTTGTTAGTAAGGATCATATGAACACCGTGGAAAGTCGAGCTGTAAGATTGAGTGATATACTAGAACTCTTTAATAAACTTGGAAGAGTTAGAAGTACAGGACCCCAGCCTGTTTTCTATTTGGGAAAGTTCACTAAGCGAGGACGGAACATGTACTCTGACAAGGCAATCTACTCCAGCAACTTCCCTTAGAAGTAGGACCATTGCTGGGTCAGGTGTCTCTGGGAAGGAAGGACTTGGAGGTTTGGCTGTAGCCTTAGAGCGGGTGACAGGAGGAGTGAAGGTAGCTGCCAATGTGGGGCATTTGGAGCAGCCCACAGCTGGCACAGAAGAAGGGGAGGGGTCCAGAGAGGTAGAGATATCAGGCTCTGGGGCATCCTGGTGAGGAAGAGAAACTGAGGCAGCAGTTTGGGTTTTCTGCGGTGTGGAGACAGGCCTGTGGCAAAAAGGGTGTGGTTCATTAGCTGGATTTAGCATTGTAGCGTCACATAGTAGAGGTCATGTAGATTTCATGGCTAAGAAAAGTTGAGTTGAGGAACAAGAAGAGCACAAGGAGGGATTGGAATGGAGATAGATAAATGCTTGGACATAGGAAACCTCCTTCCATCTACCAGTTCCCTGGCATTATGTATTAAGATCTCTTAAAATAGTTAGATCTATAGTACCATTAAGTGGCCATTTTGAATTCCCATCTAGTTGATATTTAATCCAGATCTTATTGCAGAGATATATTAATATTGATGCCTTCAAGTCAGGTGTTAGCTTTAAATATTTGAGGTTTTCCAGGAGACATCCCAGTGGGGTGCCTGGAAGTATGATTGAAGATATTCTGACACCCATTGGTGGGTAGTTGGACTATTTGTACCAGCTTCCTGAGAACAGTCCAAGAACCAAGAAGTAACAGCCAAACCTAGTAGTTCAAGTTGTCACGAGAACCCCCTAGTGGCTACCCAGCAGACCCCGGCAGCCTGCTGTGGAAAGCAACCCACCCTGGATCCAAGGATTTTTCAGCTGCTAGAGCCTGGAAAAAAAATGGGAACAAGAGTTGCTTTCGAGTGAGGGGCAACCAATGGCAGAAGTCCTAAGACATATGTCAACTGGGAGGCGTGACTGTAAACCCTGTGGTTCCCAGAGAAGTTTAGCCAGGCTGTATCTGGGGAGCTGGAGGTCCTCCCCTTGACTGATCCTATCAATTAATGTGCTGGTGTCTGTACGAGAATTATAGAGGACTGGTAAATGGAAAACATGAAACTGAATGGGTAGGTGTGGGCCTGAGCAGAGACTAACCCCACCTGATAGACCAGGCGGGGCACGGCTCACATGGTTGAAGTTGGTATGTCCCGTGGTGTGTGGGGTGGCTCCGGGTCTGGCTGCAACTTTGTGGTGTCTTCAGCAGTGGTAGCTTTCGTGATGAAAGCCTGCCATTGTTGTAGCCACTAGCTGAGGCTCCCCCCCCCCCCCAAGCCCCCTTCTGAAGGCAGCCACGGTTGCTGGGGCTACGGCCATTCCACGTGTTCGTGACCTCTGCCCACCCCACTGCAGGGCAGCGCAGCGAGTGCTGACACAAACCGCCAAATCCTGGGTGTCTGCACCAAATGATCTGTTAGAACAGTAGGTTGAGTCAGAACATACCACACACTAGGCCCAAACAATTCCACGTGTAAGAGTTTTAATTGAGAGGGAGAGAGGGGGGCAGTAGCACAGAAAGAGAAGGGGCGGAGAGAGAGAGATGGAGGAATGTTCCCGGTTATATATATCGGTTCTGACATAGTGGCTGCAGGTAAAGGTGGGAGGTGAGACCAAAGGATTCTGGGAATATGGTGGCTGTTGCCCTGACAATAGGTCTGTGGATCCATCCGCCCATGCATCACCACAGGCTTTGGATGCTCTGATGCTAACAACTATTATATATATAAACCTACACTGTACATACAAATGTATTAACCTCTACAGTATTATTTATCTCTGTAAAATTTAGAGTCCACAAATGAGAGAAGAAATATGATAACTAAGAATGACTTCATTCCTTTGATGCAGTCATCTCCAGTTGAATATACTTTTCTGTAAACAATATCATTTAATTCTTCTTTGTGGCTGAAAAACATCCTATTGTTCATATATAGTAGGCTTACTTTGCATTTGGTCATAGGGGAAGAGGAAGCCCTGAGTGTGTTGTTGGCATAGGAACAACCACGTCAAGGAGCCCAGAGGCTTAGATCACACTGGAATGTAAAACTTTCCTATTGGGAGACTCAAAGGTGTGGCACCCTGCTCCATGTGTGGGTGCTGACTGTGTGCAAAGAAATATCCATGATGGCTTTCTTCTCCTAGATGTTTATGACCTGAATACTGCTCCCCTACCGAGAATGCACCTACTGAGATTAGCATAACTGTCTGCTTGATGCAGCTATATGTCATAAACCACCTTCTTTGTCTGTATGTAATAACCTGGGCTCTTTATTCAGCTGTATGCAACCACCTTTCCTCTCTGTTCAACTCTAGATAATAAATACACTGAGGTATCTCCATCAGAGATCCCAGTCCAACCTATCCCAGCTCTCGCTCCCCCGCCGCCCCGTGTGTGCATTTATGTGTACATGTTTCTGTCTGTCTGTCTATCTGTCTCCCTCTTCTTCGTTCCCTCACTGGTCCAGTCAGATCAAGCCCCAGGAGGCATGCAGAGTCTCAGAACTATTCCTTTTTTGATGGACACCTAGAACGATTCCTTATCTCAATTATAGGTGAGAATAGTGCTGCAGTAGACATGGACATGCATTGTCTCTGCAGTGTTGACTTTGGCACAGGTGATAAAAGATTTTAAAGACTTAAATATAAAATATTAAATTTTCTAAATATATATGTGTATATCTGCACATATATCTATCATGATTTTTATTTATTCTTTTAAGAAATAATTTATATAATTTTAATTTTGTATATTTGTCCCAATTATTTTTGGCCCTAGAATTATAATCACTAATAATATGAAATTAACAATATGAAAATTTATGGTCTTTCATAATAAAAATAGCTATTATTATATTACTTATATTAAGTCTCTGTATATCCTAATGTTCACATTACTCTTTTTTTTTCTTTTAGGATATGGACAGTCAGTCATGTGTATATTTTATATAACAATCTTGTTGAGTTTTAAAAAACAAGGATCTTGAAAGGATTACAGTTGCAAGATTTCTTTTTTTTTTCTTTTAAGGTCCTCCGGAGAAATCTTTCAGTGGCACTACAATAACTGTGTCAAGACATTCAGCACAGAAAGAATTGCTTCTCATTGCATCTTGGAGATTGACAACAGACTTGAGCTGATGTTATGTGAGAACAAAGCACATACAAGAAAAATTGAACAATGTTGTATCTTTAGTTTGCTGATGCAGTTAGAAAAAAAAGGTATTCCCTATGAAATGTTCAAAAGAAATCCAAGTGGGAGAGACTCTGTAATGATAAATGAAATTGCATGGTCTCCATGGCCCATAAAATTGGATTTTATTTTATTATAATTGGTTTTTGATTTAAAACTCCAAGCACAAATAAAAATCTCAAAAGGAGTAGAAGTTTAAAAAGAACTATTTGAGTATCTTTATTATATGGAGTTTGACCTTAATGGTTCTCTATTGAACAATGTAACCATTTTATTGTTATTGGTGAATAGTGTATTGAATCTCTAAGAGGAATTCTTGTCAGGATATTATTGCTACAAATCATTCACTCACCTACATCAACTTAAAAAATCTATTTACATAAGTTACAATAGTCATTCACGGTCCTTATAGATGCAGGAGCTAATATTTATTAATTATCTATGCTATCTTCATTTTCATAGTCTCAAAATAAACATAATAAATGTGTTCCCAGATTTCTAATCTTCCAGATAAGTTATAAAAACATGATTTTATACCATTTGTAGACTTCACAATGCCACTTTTACCAGACACAACATGGGAGGGAGGCCCTTTAAAGAAATATATATATTGTACTGGCTGATTTTGTGTGTCAATTTGACACAGGCTGGAGTTATCACAGAGAAGGGAGCTTCAGTTGGGGAAGTGCCTCCATGAGACCCAGCTGTGGGGCATTTTCTTAATTAGTGATCAAAGGGATAGGACCCCTTGTGGGTGGTGCCATCCCTGGGCTGGAGGTCTTGGGTTCTATAAGCAAGCAGGCTGAGCAAGCCAGGAGAAGCAAGCCAGCAAGGAACATCTCTCTATGGCCTCTGTGTCAGCTTCTGCTTCCTGACCTGCTTGAGGTTCAGTCCTGACTTCCTCTGGTGATCAACAGCTATGTGGAAGTAAGCTCAATAAACCCTTTCCTCCCCAGTTTGCTTCTTGGTCACGATGTTTGTGCAGGAATAGAAACCCTTACTAAGACATATAATTAAACAGTTTTCTGGCTGGAGGTAAATACAAATATGAAATTTCCTGAAATGACTTGTGTAATATCAGGTTGTAAAAATAAAGTAAAATTGGTATGACTTTAAAGTATTTCATGAGACAGATGAAAACAGACAGTGTGGCATTTTGAAATATAAACAGGGGTCTCACAAGAGAGTTGCATGATAACTTCAAAATGGAAAAACCTGTAATATATGTGGGGATTAATAACTCTTAAATATAAGTACTTAAAATATAGATGTAAGTAAGTGCAATGTTTTGGGCCAGAAGGACTAAAGTATATATGCTCCTGGAGTTGAAAAGGTTTCATCTAAACTATCAAAAAAAGTCTGAGATTATAATATAATTTTAATATTAATACAATTGCAATATTTCTTTCTTCTCTTTCTTCCTTCAAGCCCTTCCATATATCCAGTTCAGTTCTCCTCCAAATTAATTATTTTACATCAATTTTCATTGCATGTATTTATGCATATGTTTATATATTTTAAACATAACCATATTAATTTAGCATACTATTAATTTTCACAAATATTAATATTATTAAATATTTTATATATACTTAATATGTACTAGAATAAATATATACTAGATTTAATATATATGAATTTAATATATAATTAATATGTATTATTATATTATGTATTATATATATAATGTATTATATATTAAATATAACCTATCGAGGTTATTTAATGTTATTTGTGTGCATGTTTAAAAGGATGATCATTTGACAGGGTAAAGCATGTGGTATGCTTTTCACTGGGGATGACTCTCTCCAGATTCCAGCTTTCCTCGGTTGTCTATAGTTCTTTGTGTAGGATTGAGGAATCGTGAGTTTTTCCTTGTCCTCTTTGATATGTTGCTTAATGCCTTTCTTCTTCATTCAGCCTACATATGTGCATTTTCTAAAATGTATCCTTCTCTCATACATGACATCCAGACTGCTGTTTTCCCATTTTTACTTCTCCTACCTCTCTTGCACATATATACATTTTAAATAAGTTTATCAAACGATAACTTTCCTGCGATCATTTCAAACATCCTTGGTATTATTCACCTCTCCTTCCAACACTGTTTACCAATCCCCTTTTGTAGCACCTGTGTCCTACTTTTTCTTTTTCTACAGAGCCCTCTAACACAACCCTTTTCTACTCAGTTAGTTTGTAGTATATATTCAAATTTAAATATTTAGAATTAAGAACCATAAACAGGAAAGAACATGCAGCAATTTTTTTCTTTCTGAATTTAAGTTATAATACTATGTATAATTTTTCTCCTTCAAACTATTTAATTGTATCGTTTTTCTTTTCTTTTTTTAAGAGTACAGATTATTTTTCATTCAATATATCCTGTCATTTCTGCCCCCAACTCATCTCTACTCCTGCCTACACCCCCTTCCACCTAAATCTAGATCCTTTAATTTTTTCTTATTAAAAAACAAACAGGTTTCTACAAAGAATAAGGCAGTGATAAAATAAAAACACACCAGTATTGAACAAAAGAGGTAAACAAACAAACTGGGAAGGAAAAGTCAAGTAAAAATACAAAAAACACAGACTGGCACAGAAACACACATTTCAACTCATACAAAACCCATTAAAACAAAATTGGAAAACCACAGTATATACATAAAAGACCTTTAAGGTAAACATCACACAAAAAAAGAATTAAAAGGTCCAAGGGAAGAGTTAAGGGAAGGACTGAAGGTGCTGAAAGGGTTTGCAATCCCATAGGAAGAACACTATCAACCACCCAGATCTCCCAGAGCTCCCAGGGTCTAAACTACCAACCAAAGAATACACATGGAGAGACTCATGGCTCCAGCTGCATATGTAGAAGAGGATGGCCTTATCTGGCATCCATGGGAGGAGAAGCTCTTGGTCCTGAGAAGGCTGGATGTCCCAGTGTAGGGGAATGCCAAGGCGGTGAGGTGGGAGTGGTTGAGGGGGCACTCTCAAAGAAGCAGGGGGAGGGGCAAAGGGATAAGGGGTGTGCTGAGGGGAAACTGAGAAAGGGAATAACGTTTGAAATGTAAATAAATAAAATATCCAATAAAAAAGGCCCATACCAAACATTATGAAAGAAAAACAATCTCCAAAATATTGCATTGAATTTATTTTGTGTTTTCAATCTATAGCTAGAATTGAGACAAGTCCTTATGTGTCATTTGAATGCCTAGTGAGACTCAATCGGAGATAGTTTCTGGGTTAGGTATAGAGACTTGTATCTATTTCTCCTCATACCACTAGGACCTCCATCTGACTTAGACCTGTGCATGCTTCCATACTTTCTTTATAGCTGAATAATAAATATGGCATTGTGTAACACACAATGGGCCACATGTTTATTAGCCATTCATCAACTGAAGAACAATAATTTGTTTCCATTTCTTATATATTTTGAAAAGAACAGCACTGAACAAGGTTGAGAAAGTATTTCTGTTGGAGCATGTCTTTTGACATGGAGTGATATTGATGGGACACATGGTATACATATAATTATGTTTGGAGGAACTGATTTCTATAGCAGCTAGAACAGTTTACTTCCCACCAATAGTGAATCAGGTTTCTCCTTTCTCTTCATTGTCATCAACAATTACTAAGTTTGTTTGTTTGTTTGTTTGTTTGTTTTTCTAATTATACCATTCTGGCTGAAATTAGAGGAAATTTCAAATTTGTTTTTATTTTCATTTCTCCAAATGCAAAGGATTTTGAATCATCTTAAATGTATTTCTTAATTCAACAACAAAGGTCAGCTGCTTCTGTCCATTGGTTGGGTGGAAATATCTGCATGTGACTCTTTGAGTTGCTTATTGGGTCTTTTGGAGGGCAGTTATGATAGGTCCATTTTTTGTGAGTGCTCCATAGCCTCTGTAATAGTGTCAGGCCTTGGACCTCCTGTTGAGCTGGATTCCACTTTGGGTCTGTCCTGGGTCATCTTTTCCTCAGGCTTCTCTCCATTGCCTGTAATTCTTTCAGTCAGGAACAATTATGACTCAGAGATGTGACTATGGGATGGCAACCCCATCCCTCACTTGATGCCCTGTCTTCCTTCTGGAGGTGGGCTCTGTAAGTTCCCTCTCCCTACTGTTGGGCATTTCATCTAGCGTCCCTCCTTTTGATTCCTGAGAGTCTCTTACATCCTAAGTCTCTATACATTATGGAGGGCCCCCCAACCTGATCAGTGGAGGAGGTGTGAAATTGAATATGGAGGGTAAAAAAATAATTTAATTTAATAATAAAAGAAAAAAGTAAATATATTTCTTAGCAATTTTTAATTCTTTTTTTAAGAATTTTCTTTTCAGATCAATGGTTCAGTTCTCAATTAAATTATATTTTTTAACATTGTATGTGTGGGATATATGTATATATGTATGCATTTCAAATTTTCCACTGGTAGCATGTGTATCAAAAACTCTCTACTTATTTTTAAAGCACACAAAATAGGAAGAAACTGATACCCAGTACTACCAAAATAGCCAACTACCAGTGACTACAAAGATCATACACCTTACAGGAGAACCTACTACTGTCGTTTTCCTAAAGCAATATAAATTTTAACTACACTCTATACACTTAACCTTATAACTGCAGATAATGTAGTTTCAATTCATTCATCAAGGAAACATTGTCCCCTAGCAGTTGTAGACCATTACATAAATCTACAACTGATCAAATTCAGACAATAAGTGATTATGAAGTGACCAAACCCACATGTATATGTGTAATGCAATCCCTACACCTGTGGCTTAAGAAACAACTTAGTAGGAAGGGTTTAAAGAGTTTAAATATTATCACCAGTAGCTCTTTATCTAGGGAAATTTACTTTGGCTTCTTAACTGGTTCTTTCAATCTGCAGGTCTAATTTAGTCAATCATGTTTTTGGGATTGGATGTGTATAATTTCTGTCTCATTTCTAGAAGATGCTACTTACAGCAGGCATACCGGCTCTCTGGCTTTTATAATATTTAACTTAAAGGAAGCATCTGTTTTCTCTAAAGGTGAATTCCCTAATACATTAGTTAACCCCAAGCAATAAACACATATACATAAAGACAACTTAGTAGGTTCAGTAATATATATATATATATATATATATATATATATATATATATATATCAGTAATAATTAAAGCAATAAAAGTCTGTCTGGGTCTGCACCCTAAGCAGACCTTGGGCTCAAATTTTGCAGCCAGCCCCATAATACCAGAGGAAGCTCCACTTTCAGGTGCTCTAACAGGCCCAGGATCACAAGATCCCAGAATCACAGGATCACAGAGACAGCTTGACTTTGAGGAGTTCTGACACAACCAGGATCACAGGAAGGACAGGCCCAAGCTGAATTTATCCAGAGCAGGTAGCACTACAGATAACCAGATGGCATGAGGAAAGCATAAGAAAATAAGCAACAGAAACCAAGATTACTTGCCAACAGCAGTACTCAGTTCTCTCATCATAGCAAGTCCTGGACACACTATCAAACCGGAAAAGCAAGATTCAGATCTAAAGTCACTTCTCATGATGATGATACAGGACTTTAAGAAGGACATAAATAACTCCCTCAAAGAAATACAGGAGAACACAGGTAAACAGCTAGAACCCCTTAAAGAGGAAACAAAATATCCCTTAAAGATCTTAATCAAACAGGCAAAGGAAATGAACAAAACCACACAGGATCTAAAAATTGAAGTAGGAACAATAAAGAAATCACAAAGGATGACAACCCCTGGAGTTATAAAACCTAGGAAAGAAATCAGGAGTCATAGATGCAAGCATCACCAGCATAATACAAGAGACGGAAGAGAGAATCTCAGGGGCAGGAGATACCATAGAAAACATTGACACAAGAGTCAAAGAAAATGCAAAGAGCCAAAATCTCCTAACCCAAAACATCCAGGAAATCCAGGACACAATAAGAAGACCAAACCTAAGGATAATAGATATAGAAGAGAGTGTAGACTCCCAACTTAAAGGGCCAGTAAATATCTTCAACAAAATTATAGAAGAAAACTTCCATAACTTAAAAAATGAGATACCCATGAACATATAAGAAGCCTATAGAACTCCAAATAGAGTGGACCAGAAAAGAAATTCTTCCCATCACGTAATAATCAAAACACCAAATGCACTAAACAAAGAAAGAATTTTAAAATCAGTAAGAGTAAAAGGTCAAGAAACATTTAAAGGCAGTCCTATCAGAATTACACCAGACTTCTCAACCAGAGACTATTAAAGCTAGAAGATCCTGGGCAGATGTCTTACAGATCCTTAGAGAACACAAATGCCAGCCCATGCTACTATACCTAGCAAAACTCTCAATTATCATAGATTGAGAAAACAAGATATTCCAGGATAAAATGAATTTTACACAATATCTTTCCACAAATCCAGCCTTACAAAGGGTAATAGATGAAAAACACCAATATAAGGAGCAAAACCACACCCTAGAAGAAACAAGAAAGTAATCTTTCAACAAACACACCCAAACATAATTCTACCTCTAACAACAAGAACAACAGGAAGTAACAATTACTTTTTCTTAATATTTCTTAATATCAAAATTAATATTACAAACATACCCTAATGATTGAAATTCAAAGTATGAAGAAAGAAATTTGTTGGCTATCATCCAGTGGTCTTTCTAATTTGGTAACTGGAGAAATAGGTCCAATTTTGGACAATTCATATCTGCTTTCTGCTTGTTTGTACCTGACAGTGAATTGTACCTAACATAAAAGTCTTGAAATCAGGCTTCTCCTATCTTAGCCTCTCTCTTAGTAAGATTATTTATTTGATGTTTTTACACTATAGTATGGTTTTCAGAATAGCTTACATATTTCAAAGTTATTTATACAGTCAAAATAAATGTAAACAATTAACTATGGAAGGTGGCTTGTAAGAGAACAACAAAGAGTGAGACTGAATGCTTTGCTTTATGTTTGTAACTATTGTATCAAGTTTGAAGAAGAGGACTTTATAAGTTACTCTTTCTCTGAGAGGAATGCTTTTCAAAATTATCACAGTCAATGAATCAGATTCTTACCTTCACCTAATGTCTGTGCCACCCTCTAAGCAGAATCATTGTTCATGGAAACAGTTGGTGAATGAGTTCACAGATAGACCATCTTAATACACACACAAAACTTCTTAAATGAATGTAACCTGTTCTCTGTGGGCTGAGAATGAAGACAACCACTCCACTCAAGTAGCTTTGATCATAGCAGGAAATCTGTATTGAAAAATCGTGCCTACAATTCACTCCTCAGCCCAGCAGAACTGTCTACTCTTAGCTTAGCTACTATGGAGATAAAATCCTTTGGTGATGTGAGGGTCACTGAAGTACAGCCTTATTACAATAAACTCCAATGTCTAAAAATTGTTCTTATTTTGGGCTTGTTCCACAGTAAGAGCAAAGATTTTAAGCTCTACTAAAAACAAAACAAACAAACAAAAAGTCTTTATCTAATAATGTTCATTAAAAAAGAACTAGTAGTGATGTATTATTTTAAAATACACAGTTAATAAGTTTGGGGTTATTTAAAATTTATACTTTGAGAAAAACATA
>JADRCD010105222.1:0-10351 GCA_019843815.1 Montemys delectorum | reverse complement strand
CACTACAGAACACAGATATCATGCTGATAGTGTCTGTGATTTGATTTATCATATTAATCCTTCCTATCTAAATTGCATGTCACTTAAGGCCAGCTGCCTCTCCAACTTGCACAGTAATGAATGTGATTAATAAATTGCTTGAGACAAACATGTACCGCTTGGCTTAGTTGGGTAGTATAAGCCTTCTGCTGTGCTGGACTTGGCGTCTCTGTTTCTCCCACCTCTGTTCTCTATACCACTGAGTTCACCTTCTGTCTTAGTCAAGGTTTCTATTCCTGCACAAACATCATGACCAAGAAGCAAGTTAGGTAGGAAAGGGTTTATTCAGCTTACTTCCACATGGCTGTTGATCACCAGAGGAAGTCAGGACTGGAACTCAAGTAGGTTAGGAAGCAGGAGCTGATGCAGAGGCCATGGAGAGATGTTCCTTACTGGCTTGCTTCCCCTGGCTTGCTCAGCCTGCTCTCTTATAGAACCCAAGACTTCCAGCCCAGGGATGGCACCACCCACAAGGGGCCCTACCCCCTTGATCACTAATTGAGAAAATGCCCCACAGCTGGGTCTCATGGAGGCATTTCCTCAAGGGAAGCTCCCTTCTCTGTGATAACTCCAGCCTGTGTCAAGTTGACACACAAAACCAGCTAAGTGTCAAGTTTACTGCAGTATAGCAGTGGCTATCATCTGTTGAGCTCCTATGCTGATAGTGGCTCGAGTAAAACCAGGCCTGTGAGGCAGGGGCCAGGCCATTTTTCTCCCTTCTGCAGATGAGGAAACAAAGGCACAGAGAGATTAAGAAATGGGACCAAGGTCTCGAGTCTTCTAAGTGGCAGCAGTTTGATTTGACCACATCATAGAGACGGTGGTCCTCCCTAGCAGGTGTAGGAACTGGTTTTGTTTCCCGCCATGCTTTGCATCTGGAAGAATTTGACTGCATCTCAGCATGGGTACCACTGGGCGGAGTCTTCATTTCTCAGGCAGTAAGCACACAACCATTCTGGCACTCTGTGTGTTTCTCCACTCCTCCAGCTCCTACCCTGCTGAACTAGAAGCAGCAGTGTTGCTTGGATGGAATTAGAGGGTATCTGGAAATACCTGGAAACTGCACAACAAAGGGTACCTTATTTAGTCTAGTAGTGATGGCACATACATGTATCCTAAACATGTGACTTGGGCTCAGGCCTGCATAGGAAGATGGGTTGAAGCACTTGACCATCATGGAGGATTATAGGGAGCTTTTAAGAATGGTCTGGAAGGTGAAGGTCATGGACCACTGGATTCTGCCAAATACTGTGTGCACCGTGCCAAATGCGTTTTTCCTTCTACTATATGGGTAATGATGGGATCCTGGACTTTTGTGGAAGGAAAAAGTACACATCAGTTATACTTCCCCAGGCAAGAGGCTTGCTAGAGGGCAGAGGTACTTGTGGGGAGGATAGGGTCGGTAGATGCAGAACTAGTTAGTATGTAACTCATTTCTTACCACCTTGAGGAGAATCCGCTTAACAGAGAGAGAGAGTCAGGGAAACCCAGAGTCCTCTCTGAGTGGCCGACGTGATGGAACTAGGAGGCTTACCTTTAATTACCCACTGAGATGAGCTCATGGGAATGTGACAGTTATTATTCAATAAGATAACTTCATAATTATTCAATTGAGTTTCAGCTCATTAAAGTAACATGGAGAGTGATGGTAACCGTGTTCTGAAGATCTGTCACGTGTAGAAAATGATGTTCTGATGTCATGGCAGAAATCCAGACCAGAGCATGCCAGCCCACATCTCCACCATGAGGCCTGAAGCTATGTGACGCTGAGGGTGGCCTCTAAACCTCTTTAGTGTTTCTTGGTTACTAGGGCTCTGGGGTCATTGCCGCAGAGGGTCCATTTCTAGAACTGGTGCTCCATTCTTGTTGGGACTTCCTGCCTTCCTTGAATCCTTAGTTCCTTATTTTTTCTGGCCCTTCTCTTTGAGCTATGTTTTCCCCCCTCCTTCTTTGTGCTAGCTTTAGATTGTCATCGAAACTTATGTGTCAGTGCAGTCTAGTGTGATAATAACTGATGCAATATAATATCGCCTGTTGTGAAGAGACACCATGACCAAAGCAACCCTTATAAGGACAACAGGGAATTTGAGCTGGCTTACAGTTTCAGAGGTGTCATGCATTATTTTCATGGCGGGAACATAGCATCATGCAGGCAGACATGGTGCTGGAGGAGATGAGAGTTCTACATCTTGCTCTGAAGGTAGCCAGGAGGAGAAGGCTCTCTTCCACACTAGACAGAGCTTGAGAATTAGAAGCTCTCAAAGCCCACCCCACAGCGACACATCTGTTCCAACAAGGCCATCCTACTCCAACAAAGCCATGACCTCCTAATAGTGCTACTCCTCAATAGGCCAAGCATTGAACCACATGAATCTATGGGAGTCAAACCCACACCTGTTGTCTTCAGTATCTGATCTATGGCTTAATGTCCTTTTGAGTTTATTCTGTAACAGCTATGGGCTTAAGTTTTTTCTAGGTGTGTTTTTATTATTTTATTTATTCTTGATCAGAACCAAGCCTGGTGGATTTCATATCTTTTTTTTTTTTTTGTTTCCATTGTGCCTGAATTCAGAGACTATAATTTTTTCTAGAAGTATATAAAGTCATACTACTCCAATGTTTCTTGGTTCTAAAGCAGTGGTTCTCAACCTTACTAATGCTGTGACCCTTTAACACAGTTCTTCATGTTGTGGTAATCCTCCAACCATAAAACTATTTTTGTTGCTACTTCATAACTATAATTTTGCTACTGTTATGGTTCATAATGTAAAAATTTTTGGAGAGAGAGGTTTTCCAAAAGGGTCATGACCCAAAGGTTGAGAACCACTGTTCTAAAGTATGATTTAAAAATTTTATATGAGCTGGGCAGTGGTGACACAACCCTTTAATCCCAGCACTTGGGAGGCAGAGGCAGGCAAATTTGAGTTCTAGGCCAGCCTGGTCTACAGAGTGAGTTCCAGGATAGCCAGGGCTATACAGAGAAACCCTGTCTCAAAAAAACCAAAAAAAAAAAAAAAACAAAAACAAAAAAAAAACCCACCAACAACAAAAGATCTTATATGAACTAGATTTTAGTAAAAATCTTCTCTGGCATAAGTAAAAATTGTTGATGCTTCTTTCTTTACATCTCTTTTACATGATGGATTAACCTGTTCATGTTTAGCTTATGAGTGACTCATACATTGTTAGCGTTTTGCTGCGGCATTGGGCAGTCTTTAGTATTTTATGGATTATTTTATAAAATGCCACCCAAGAAACATGTTGGAGCTGGTATTTATTGCCTTAATCTTGTTGTCTACATTGAGAAGTTGCTAACTAAATGTTTTCTGGAGCTTTTCCTTAATTGCAGTGTGGTTAATTCCTCTCAACTGCAGGAAGCCGAGGTATTTATAGGTTGTTATTATTTTTGTGGTTGGTAGAAGTAATCAGCGTTCATTGGGTGCCAAGAACATGCTTGGCACGAAGGAGAAAGTATCATATCTCTTTTTTGCCCTGTGAACTTCAAGTGGGGAAGAAGGAAGGAGAAGAGGGTACATTTTCACAAAATGTGTCTTTTTTTTTTTCTAAAAAAGGAAAGATGATAAACTTCAGTTCAAAAGGACACCAAAATCCAACCACAGCGTGAAACTCGGGTGACACAGTCCTCAAGCTTGTACTTGTGGTAAATCTGACAGATCCGACGTGTGAGTCGGAGCAAACTCAGGGACAACCGATAACCGATAACTTACCTCAGAGCAAGACCATAGAGGTACAGATGGGGAAGGAGAGGAGAGCTGAGAAAATGGCTGGTACACCTTTGCTGTGGGGTAAAAGAACCCTGGAACATTGGCTTCTTCTCCCTACCTAGTGGCTACCTTGTTGGACTCTGACCTTCTAGACATTCTCCTCATCCTGGCCCCTGGTTTAGAGGCTCTTCACCTCTCCATGGTGTCACTCTCATTTTGTCCTCTCCGATCCACCATCCACCAAGCAGCCAGATGTATCTGACCCAAGTGCGTTGCTCAGGGCTGGAGAGATGGCTCAGTGGGTAAAGCTTGACCGCCTGAATTGGGTTGTCACTACCCAACTCCTACAAAGTCTGTTGCACAAACCCCTAAGTGGCTCCCCATGATTTCAGTAAGGCTATTAGACCCTCCTGCCTGGCCCTGTCTGTCCATTCTACCTCATTTCACTGGCGGGCCAAAGGCTGGTAGCATCTAAACACACTAGGGAATAATGCTGGCCTAGCTTTTGTTTCTTTGTGTACTGCATACCTGCCTAAAATGGGCCCCTTCCTCTGTTTCTACCCAGGAGCTCTCCTCCTACTCATCCTTCAAGTTCAAAGACCATCTCTCGGAGCCCTTCTGGCCAGTGGCCCAGCGAATCAGGTGCTTGTCCATCTGAACTTGTGCTAGACTTTGTAGATATCACCTTGGCCCAGCTGTGAGCCCTGTGTGCTGTTACTGTTGAAGCACGCGCCTTGTCTCTTGTGTGCTGTTAGCACTTAAAAGACTAGTGTCTTCTTTTCCTGTTTTGTAGCAATCCTTGCAAGGAGGACTGGGTCACGCCAAGCTGCCAGATCCTCAAGGACACAGTGTGTTTTGAGAATCTGCAAAGATCCTCAGCTTTAGTATATTGCAAGGAGAATGGGCTCTTGGAATTCTGAGAGGCTGCATTTATCTCCCATTCTGGAAGATTTCCAGGACTGGAGGGACAGGAACAGTTGGTACAAATGTCCTGGATTTGGAGATGTCATTTTGATGTGGGGACACCTGCTCTGGGTACAAAACTGGTATTTTCTTTGGCCCCTGAGAATCAGAAGCCTTCATGTCTCCTACGGGTACTGCAGAGTCTGTGTAGGGGATGGCTGCTCCAGGTTTTCTTTGGAATGCAATTACTGTGGCCATCTGGGGATCTGCCTGAGAGCATGAGGATGTCTTGGGCACTTCTGACTTTTGGAAACTTGGGGACGGGAACTGATTTCAGGACTAGTGGGATACAGGCAGGCCTACTTTTGAGAGCACCGTAGGTATTATGATAGATGAAGTTCGAGGACCACCTATTCCTTGATCTGTGCAGCTTTTCTAAATATGTGTAGGAAATGATATAAATGGACTCTTCTTTTGGAGAGAGGTTTTTCCTATGTAGTTCAGGCTTGCCTCAAATTCAGGATCCTTCTGCCGCAGCCTCCTGAGTGCTAGGATTAGAAACATGAACCAACATGTCCAACCCGGCATTGTCTCATATGAACCTGGGCTCACGATCTCCCTATTCCTTATGCCTCACTGTCCTTTGTAGACCCATCATACCTGGGTAAAAACAAGATGCAGGGCATCACCCTTTCCAAATAAAGTAATCAACCTTGTTGATTACTAATTTATATAGAGAAGCTGAGAACTAGCTGCAGGGTTCAGAAATGAGAATGGAAAATTAGAGTTTGAGATTCTGTTCAGTGGTCTGATCCCTGGCTTGCTTGCTTGCTCATTTTCCCACTGTTTTCCCGCGTATGTGTATGCGCATGCATGTATATGAACCCCCCACCTCTCAACTGCAGAAGTATATATTTTCTCTCTCTCTCTTTTATTATATCCGATTATTGGGAAGTCCCTTTTGGCCCTTCTGTAATGAAGACTGCCTTTCCAACCATGCATGTCCTGCTATGCTAAGAGATGTGGATTATCAAGCCAACTAGAGCTAGGCTGGAGTCCAGAAAATCCAGCTCTGCTCCTGAGGGATGGGTGACTGGTGCGCACATCAGGACTTGCTCCTGGACTCTGAGATTCTGCTCACCCTGGTTCTTGACTTTGAGCCTCAGAGTTTGAGCTTAGTGATGAAGGTGGGAATTGAGATTTGGAGCCCGTGATCTTGGGCTTTCTACATTCACGATTGATACACACCCCTACCCAAGAAAATTAGCAGGCAGAGTGTGATTCACAGTTCCCACAACTTTCTACAACAGGACTGGTTCCCTGTAGTTTCTATCCATCCGTTTCCTCTTGGTCAGCATCCTCCTCCTAGCCACACTGATGAACATATCTGAATTCTGGACCACTCCTGTCAACCCCATAGCTGTTTTTTTTTTTGTACTTTGTTTTCTGTACTTCTCCAAAACTCTTGATTTAGCATCCTCCTTCAGGGCATTGGGTTAGCCTGTGCCTCTGGAAGCCTTCTGTCTATCAACTGGTCTGAATTAACCCATCACCGTGGTTTGTAGAAGTGCTGTGCAAGATCAGCACAATGTGATTTTGCTTCTATGCTCTTTGCTTTAATTCGGAGGTGGTCTAGGAACTCCAGGACCCACAGAAGTAAGCCATAGAGCTCTGCCTTCTCCCACTCATCCTCACTTTGCATCCGTCTCTAAGTCCATGTGCCTCAGCATTCATTTGCTTGCTCTGATTCTGCTATCCAGATAATCACAAACTCGACCTCTTTCTGCTGTGGTTTCTTAAGTCTCTCTGCATCCACACCTGTGTACAGCTGTACATGCAGTTGGGTGTTGCTGTGTAGAATTTTATGGTTGCTTATATATGTCTCCATCTTGCATATTTATTTGTGAATCCACAGGCAGAACAGCCTCCTTAACAGAAAGCAAGAAGCAACAGTTCTCCTTGGTTTGGGGTATATATGAAAGCACCTGTTGATGTGTGAGAGAGACTAAATGTGTAAGGGTGTCCTGGGATGGCCTTTGAAGCCACTATCCATTCCTTATAGTCACTGTTACATGTAAACCCAAGGAAAAAGACTGTATCAGGCAGCTCCTTTGCTTAATTCTTAGGTATGCAATATGTTGACTTGCTAAGTAACTGTAGTTGGTATAACAAATATATACTACTAATTAGTAGCCAGTTGCCTCAAAACTCATCAGTTGAGGGCCAACAAGATAGATTAATGGGTAAAGTGCCTGCCACCAATCCCGGTGACCTGAGTTCGATCCCTGGAACTCCACCTTCCACCTGATGGAAGGAGAGAACCTGACTCTTACAAGTTGTTGTCTACACTTGCATTGTGGGCATGCGCATGCACCTCCCTATCAATAAGTACAATGTAGTGAAAATTAATGAAAACCTTATCAGTTGAAAGCTGTTCTCGTTCATTTGTTATCATGGTTTCCGTGGGTTGGGTTTAGAGGAGGAAAGTAACTGTATGCTTCTTGCCGTAGGTCTTGGGAGATTATATTTAGTTTGTCTCTCTATTGTGCCACGGGGCAGGGCGTTGATGGGATATGTGGTTTTCCTTTGGTTAGGTTTTGTAAATGTGGGCACAGTGACCCAAGAGGATAAGACTGTAGAAATGGAGTGGGTAAAGTTCTCAGAATATATATAAAAATATAAGAATTTATAGTAATACAGTTATTAATAATTATGGTGCTAGAGCCTTTATTTCCTTCATTTGCTACCCACGTGAGATCCAACCCTGTCTGGGGGTGAAGAAGCTGGTGTGACTCAATCCCTGTCATCATGGCCAGGCAGGGCCTGGGGTCCATATAGTACAGTTTGTCATTGTAAGAATATAGCCAAGGCTGGATAATTAATAGAGGGATGTGGTTGATTTAGCTCATGGTTCTGGAGGTCGGGAAGACGAAGGGCATTTATCTATGAGGACCTTCCTTCCTGCAGTGGTATGGGAGGCAGTGGGTTTCACATGATGAGCAGGAACAAGCAAATCAGAAGAGCTTGTAAGACAAAGCCACTCCCACAGCAACACACTCATTAATCCAAGAATAGGTAAATCCTTCCACAGGGTCCAGCCCCCCTCAGCCAGTCACTCCCCAGAGGCCCTCCCTCTAACTAACAGCAACCTGTAACTTTGAAGGTTAAGTTTCTGTTAAATCCTGAGGGACAAACATTCAAGGCACAGCCCCTTTGGGTCGCTCTAAAGGGCACTTCTTTCTCTCTTGGAACCTCCCCTCTATTCCCATGAGGAGCATGGGGGAAGGAGTTTGCATAGCAGCACCTATGCTCTCTGGTGGCTGAAGGGTGTTTACGCCTCTCTTATGGGAACCCTTCAGGGTCGAGAGGAGAGGACACCTTATCGCATTATTATCTAGGACTGGAGATACATGGCATGTGGGGATTTCAGGCATAAACCCAGGACATGGCCTGGAAGACTGGACTGATTGTCCTATCTAACTGTGCCTAAAGTTGCTTCCTGTTGCAGCTCTGCGCCTAACTGTTCTTGCCCCCAGGAACTTCCCAGCTCAGGAGAGGCAAGCGCGTAGCTGAGGCCTCCCATGGCCCAGAGCCCTACTTGGCGATGTTGCAACATTTACCCTGACCCAGTAGTAGCTGCCTGGGCCTGGCTTGAGGTTTGGCCTCATCCCTTCCTTGTTGGTATTGCTCCCTGAACTTCCTGTAAGTCCAAGGGTGAGGAGATAGAGCACCACAGGGTCTAACTACCAGCTTGTGTGCTGCTGGGCCAGACTCCAGCCTAAGCTTCTGACAGCTTGCTTCTTGCTTGTCTCTGAGGGTGAGGTTTTTTTTTTTTCCTGTCACCCTTGTCCGTGAGTGACTGACAGGTATTGTGACTGGAAGTGGCTTCAGAGCAGCAAGCTCTCTGTCCTGTGTAAGGAGCAGTGGCTGTTTCCTCAGAGGCTCCCTTCTGAAGTTTTGCTTGGATGGGTTCTGCATAGTGACTATTGAGGGGGCTTCTTATGAAGTGGAGAGAATAGGATGTGGCTTCTGCTAGAGCAGACAAACAAGACTGTCTAATGGAGAACTTGAGTCTTTCGCAACCCCCTATAAACATTCATGATAAGCGGGGCCATGATGGTGCATTGCCTTTAATCTCAGCACTCAGGAGGCAGAGGCAGGTGGATATCTGTGAGGTTGAGGCCAGCCTGGTCTACAAAGTGAATTCTGGATTAGCCAGGGCTACACAGAGAAACCCTATTTTGAACCCCTCCCCCAATCTTGTTAAAATCAGTTTCTCCTTGAAACTGTCTTTTCCTTTTTAACCCACCATACAACTCTAGACTCTTGCTGTTGGTTCTTGGTGTCTTGGAGTGGGAAGCAAACAGTGCTTTGAGACTGTCTTTAAGCCAGGCCTGGCCCAGACTTACTTAGGTTCCCAAAAACATTTCTCTGTGTCTCAAAGAAGACTGTTGTCTGTAGCCTCTTCTGGCTGGGGTGGTCTTGTACTTCGCTCATGCCACATTCTCCCACCATTTCTAAACCCGGACCTCTCTGCCTTTGTGTTTCCTTTCTTTAACAGACATAAAGTGCTCTGTAACTTTCTCATAAAGTAAAGTTCCAGGGTGGCACTGCATGCTTCTCCAGCATGGTCTCCTTTAACTCTTCCATTAGTGTTCTTTTTGTTTGTTTGTTTGTTTGTTTGTTTGTTTTTGTTTTTTGAGACAGGGTTTCTCTGTGTAGCCCTGGCTGTCCTGGAACTCACTCTGTAGACCAGGTGGCCTCGAACTCAGAAATCTGCCTGCCTCTGCCTCCCAAGTGCTGGGATTTAAGACGTGCACCACCACACCTGGCCATTAGTGTTCTTTTGCTTTGACAAATAACGGAGAGAGATAAGGGAGGAAAGACATATTTTTGGCTTACGGTTTCAGTTCGTAATCACTTGGGTTTGTTGTTTGTTTTGGGGCCCGTGGTGTGCCAGTGTGTCATGATGGCAGGGCATGGCACAGGACAGCTCTTTACTTCCTGGCAGTAAGGAAGCAGAGAGGGACAGGAGACAAGAAATGCCCTTCAAAGATGTGCCCCCAGTGACCCATTTCTTCCATCTTGGCAGGACCTCATAAGTCTCTGCCACTTCCCAATCATTCCATTAAAAATAATTCGTCAACAAAGCCAGAACCCTCATGGTTCAGTGACTTCCCAAAAGTCTGTCATCTGGCAACTGAGCCTCCAACACTGGAGGCTTCAGGGAACATTTCAGATACAAACCCTGCCAGGGACAGTAGGGAACACAGCTTCATATGGGGGTTGTAGCAGCCTAAGGATTTAACTTCTGAGCCTAAGAAAAGGTAGCTCATACTATGCATTTGAGCATGGACATTAAGACACAACCACACAAGAACATAATAGAAGTACATAACAAGGTTGGAGGTAGGTTCCTGCTTCTCAAAGGAGAGAATTGCAGTTACACACACACACACACACACACACACACACACACACACACTTTTTTAAAGCCCCAAGTGTGTGTGTGTGTGTGCGCGTGTGCGTGTGCGTGTGTGTGTGTGTGTGTGTGTGTGTGTAGACTGGTAGCTGACCTCGGATGACTTCCTTGTTCCCTTCAATTTTGAGGCAGGGCCTCTCATTCTGAACACTGAACTTAGTAATTTAGGGCAGGATCCTAGAGGTGCGAACTGATGCAAAGC
>JADRCD010105221.1:25206-45665 GCA_019843815.1 Montemys delectorum | reverse complement strand
TGTACATGTTTCTCTCTCTCTCTCTCTCTCTCTCTCTCTCTCTCTCTCTCTCTCTCTCTCTCTCTCTCTCTCTGTCTCTCTGTCTCTCTCTCTGTCTCTCTCTCTCTCTGTGTCTCTCTGTGTCTCTCTCTGCCTCTGTCTCTCTGTCTTTGTCTCTGTCTGTCTGTCTGTCTGTCTGTCTCTCCCTCCTTCTCCCTCTGTTCCTCCCTCTGTCCTTCCATCTCTCCCTCCCATCCTTTCTCCCTCCCACCCTCCCTCCATTTCTCCTCCTCCCACACCCCACCTTGTGGCTGTGGATCAAGATGTGAGCTCTCAGCTTTTCTTTTGATCCACCATTATGGAGTCTAATCCTCTGAAATCATGAGCCAAATTAAACGCTTCTTTTTATAAACTGTCTTGGTCTTGATGTCTTATCACAGCAATAGAAAAGTAACTAAGACAGGATATCAATACCTATGTGGGTGAGCTTAAAGTAGATCTTTCCTCGATCAAGCCCTGGGATGCCTATAGCCTTGGCTAATACCCCGGCTGCAGCCTCATGAGAATTCTGGAACCAGCTAAGCCACACTTGGATTTCTGACCCACAGAGAATGTGGCATAACAAAACAACTTTTTCGTCATTGTTGAGCCTTTATATTTTGAGGTAATTTATGATAATAAATAACTTGTATGCCTACTGGGAAAAATCCTTTTCATTTATTCAAATCGTGACTCTTTCAAGCCTAGAAAATTCTATTGAAAAAAATTTTTCGTAGAGATTGAACTTCTGATGTACTCTTAGAGTACTGCATATGAAGTCATTGTTATATAGCATGTTTTCTATATTTTTAATTTTTGTATTTCCAATTTTAAATTAGCGTACTAAATAATGGGCTTCAAAATGACATGTTCACACATATCATTATGTATTCCTATTTATTCCTTGCATTTTTGTATTCCCTTGTAATCTTTAATTATAATTACTGATGATAGGTCTTCTAAAGAAAAACTGTAAAAACACTGATAAGAATCCCCACCCTCTTTTTTGTTATTCTCATGACTTTTCCTAATACCATGAATGACATCAGTGGCTTTAAATAGTGTGTGGTGAAGGTGGCATTATAAGGAAAGTTGATTGGAAACCGCCGGAGGATCGGACTTTGGGTTTCTACCGTAGTCATTTCTGCTACACATGCTAAAGTTAAGCTTTGCATGAGGAGAAGATTCCAAACAGATATCTCAGCAGAAGAAAGCTCACTGCTGGAATATATTCCCTGGCGATTCCTGGAGAGTGGCATCTTTAAAGATGGACCTTCCCTCCAGTCTGTTTTCCGGGCTCCTCCAGACCTTATGCCCCATGGACTCAGTCCTTCTTAGGTGCTAATCCAAGTATTTTATTCACTTGATTCATGGTCAACCCAGTCCATATTACTATAACTATTATCTGTTTACAAGATACTTCTCATAACCAGTGAGAAGGAAACCTGCATGTTACCCTTCTCTGCCTATGCCCGTGGGGCCGCAGAACGCCTCTCTAGCTAAGATATAAAGCCTTTAACCTGAAACAGTCATGAAAATATTTCAGACAACATCTCTCCTCAGTCTTCAGAGAAAGTTAAAACTATTGCTAATCGCGTTGGAAACTTTGATTAAAATGCAAGGAAAACCATCTTCATTAAATCTGTTTCTGCACAAGAAAGCTTCCACCATAAAGATTGCAATGAGCTACCAACACTCATGGTGGAAGACATTCTGCTCATTAGCTCGTCGTTTTAATATGAGGGCCTTGTGGGTAGAGAAGGTTGAGGTCCTGTTGGTCTCTCCACACAAACTCTAGCAACCTGTCTTCTCTCCTCAACTGGTGCAGAAACTTCAAAGGGTGGCCCTTGCCCCAACTCAGCTCCAGTCTTTCTGATCAGAGGTGACTGTTAATGTAATCAGGAGGTCTCATCTCAGATGTGCTGCGTAGCTCAGCCTGAGATGGTCTCTCATTGGGTCTGCCACCTTCGTCTGACCGTAGCCTTTCTTGAAGGGATCAGAAACAAAACTGTAGCACCGTGGATATCTGACCCACAGTAGTACGTACCAGCGTCTTTCATTGTTGCCTTCTGGATGTCGAGTATAAACTGATTTTTTGAAATGTTAATTTTCCCTTTGAAGTTGCCCATTAAATCATCAGTAGAATTGTTATTTAGCTTATATACTAAAAACAGAGCATTATTTCCACTCTTCTTATACCAGCTCATTTGATAATTCTTCATGTCTCCTCCTGTTACAGTACAGTAGAAGGTAGCAGGATTCCCAGCTACAACAGTAAACGTTTCAGCAACTGGTTCCAAAATTGGGTCCAAAGAGGTCCCTGAAGGGAAGAAGCTAAAGTCAGAGAGGTTGCAAAGGAATTCCTCCACCCCAATGGGATGGAGTTTGGAGGCATGCTGGGCATCAGTTCACCACATTAAGTCCCCAGAGAACTGTTCAAGAAATATACTTCCCAATGAGTAAAAGGCCCAGGTGCCTGGCCTTACCTGTACCGAAGATGAACATGCAGAAGACTGGACATCGCCAAAGCATGGCTTCACTGAGGATGAGTTTGAAGTAGGCTGGTGCTTTCCTGGGCTGCCCTGCTGAGCTTGCCTCTGTCTCTGTCTCCGTGAGAATCCTTATCTGCTGTAAAGGTGGTTTGATATTAGTCACTTCCTCAGAGAGACATGTGGCAAGCTAGTGAGGTCATAGGCTGGTAGGCTGTTAGCTCCATAAACCCAGACTATCCCCCTATTACAGGCCAGAGAGCATTTGGAAGATGTAAAGGTAAAAATAGATATGACTTCTGGATTCAAAGAATTTAGGGTTCTTTTTGTTTGCAGGGAAGGGGAGAAAAAAGACAAACAGCAGTTGCAGGAGAATTAGGTGCTACAAAAGGGGTTGCCCCTGTGTTCCAAGAGCACCAAGGAAGAGCTCAAAGCAGGGAATCCTGGATTGAGCCCTGGGCCCTGTGTAGGACATGACAGATTTTACATCTAGAGAGCTCTCCCAGAGGAGAGAGAAGTCATGAAATGAGCTGATCCAGCCTGTGAGTGCCAGCTAGCTCTTCTATCTCCAGATAACCTCTTGAGCAGTCCTTTAATACCTGGCTTGCTGCCTCCTCCAATCCTAAGCCCTTTGCTTACTTACACTTGGTACCTACAGGAAAGTACTTGCAAATGTATAAGTGTGTTATATGGTCTTGATCTGGTTCGGCTGTTCCTTCTTCCTGGAATGACACTAACTTCCTTCTCCCTTTCCCACCTTCCATGAGGGAAGTATCGCCCTGGATTCCCTGAAACGTTGGGCCATGACACAAACCAACTTTATTCTAATTGTCTGAGGATTGATTTCCTGCATGGGGCTTTAAGATTATTTAAAACAGAAACTTATTTGCATTTGTGGTGCTCTTACCAGACAGAGATTATGTCAATATTAGTGGCTCAGCAGACGTTTACTGGCCAAGCAGGATTTTTGTTTGAAGTATCTGACTCCTAAGGAGCCCAGATAGCTGGTTGCTTGCTCTAGTGAAGGCTGAGATTAGAGAAAGAATTATCAGCAAAACAGGTTAAAACCTGGGATATCTATGTTTTCTGTTCGCCTTTGTGGGTGTCTTTGGCTACAAGGTCACACGTGTCCAAACAGAAGTCGCTTGTAATAGCATGAGGCTCACTACTTAGGTGGGGCCACTGACCACCATTTTGTAAAAGAACATCGATTTTGCGGGTCTAAACATCTGTGTCTTGAGTCTTACTTCGGAACTTGTCAATACTAGGCAATTTACACCCCGAAGCATTAATTTCCTCGTTTGTAAACAGAAATGAAAGGATACAGATAAAGCAGAGACTCCTTTGTTTGGTGGCTATTTGTAGGTTCTCCAGAGATGTTCATTTCTTTGCTGCCTCTTCTCTCTTGTCATGGTAGGTTAATGATCTGGCCATAGCTCCTTGCCTGAGTCATAGTCACCAGGGAAGACACAGAACTTGTAATGTCAAGTCTGACCCAGAACAAACCTCAGAGGAAGGGAGGTTTCCGATTGAGTATGAGAGTTCACTTGTAGGACTCTGGTTCTGTAAGAGGATACGGTGAATGGAGCCACATCAAGAGATGTGTTGCTATCTTCTGTACCTTTAGACAAAGGACAGAGGGCAGAGAGCCACAGTTGCTTCAGCTTACATGGGATGAACAGGGTTTTTAAGGGGCAAGAGGAGTTCAAATAAAACCAGCTCCTACTCCTTGTGTGCTCACCCTGCAAGCTTTCTTTCTGATGGTCTCTTCCATTCCAGGTTGTGGTACCATTTGCTAGTCTCTAGGGATATTGAGTATCTATAAAAGAAAGCCAGGTAGATGCTCTCTATTAACCAGAACTTTAGGATTTACTTTGCCTTTAGCTTGAGAACATACCCATTTTCCTCACCTTCCTAGATTCTTTGGGTGAGGAAATGTGGTAAACGTAATGAAGAAAAGCTCTGTCTTTGGTTTATCTTTTTACACACTACCCTCAGACTTCTCACATAAAGGTTTAGCAACAGCCACACAGACTGTGATGGATTTCTGTTTGAGGATGGCCTTTATCAGCTGTCACCCTGCTTCTAATCTGTCTCTAGTTTCTCTGCTGTCATTGGCTTGCTGGATCAAAGAGCAGAAACAGAGGTGATAGAAGAAAGGAGTGGCATTTATGTTTCTCCAGACAGACATAGGACCTTAGCTGCTGAGCATCCCAAGACTGGCTTCCGTAAAAAAGCGATTCTTCTCCTACGTCTGTTTTGGGCTTGGAATGTGCAGGCTGCTGGGATTTATTTCTATGATTTGTTTTCCTGCAGTGTCTGTGCTTCGTTGGTTGTTTTAAAGCAAACACGAGAGATTTAGAGAACTTCGTGAGGCATTTCTATGGGTGTCAAGGAAAATCACGGTCTCATTTGTGCCTATAAAGATTTCGGCTGCCAATATTCCATCTGCAATTCACTTACCCAGCTGTGTAGCAATGACTGAAGCAGCTGCCAATGAAAACAGCACAGAGGTGAGCTGAGACTCCTTCGAGTTGTAACTCTGCTGCTGCTGCTGCTGTTGCCGCTGCCGACTTGGGACTTTGGGATGCAACTAAATAAACATTTTCACATTTAGTTGCAGCTCAAGGTTTGATCCCATTCGGATGTTGTCTTGGTTCCCACCAGCAGCAGCTCATCCTGGGATCTAGATGTCACAATTCCAATCTTTGCTTCACTCTGGCCCAGCTCCCGCAGTCCCTGCCAAGATTCAGCGTCTTGCTCCCATACTGCAGTCTGGATCAGGCTCCTCTGCTGCACTGTGTGCTCCACAACTGTGTGAACCCCAGTCAGTGGGGGTCTGTGCTCCTCCCCTTGACCAGAGTAGACACTCAATTCACACTGTTGAATGAAAAATTAATGATTCCAACTCTATATGATGAGACTTGTGGATACTCAAACACTTAATTACTTTGAGGTTCCTAGTAATTTTGTCTTCAATGTTTGTCCTTCATAGATCAGAGATGGAGATTGGATGGCTTGCTGTAGAAGATAAGGTGGATAGGACAGACTGGAAGTTCCATCAGCTCCAACATGAGATTTTCATTTTGTTCCCACAAATCAAGACATGGAAATGTGCCCTTGTGCACTACTTGCCTGTCAACATATAGCTTGACATGGCATTGTCCTTCTTGATTCAAACTGTCCTTTATAGTCGTGGTAGCTTGTCTTGGGAAAGAAGAAAAACAATTGCTATCCTACACACTCAGCATTGGATAGTGGAGAGAAGATCAGAGACCTGACACAGAGTCATTTTTCCCTCTTGTGTGTGGCAGTAGAGCTCCTTATGGTTAGACAATGCATCGGTGTTCCTAAGATGTGTACCCTAAATTTCATTCAGCAATTCTGATGACATGTCCTCACTGACCTTAAGTGTTTTGAAGGGAAAGTGAGCCCCGGAGAAATAGTCAAAAACTTATGGAGTTGGTCCAGCAAAGCTAAGCCTTTGAAATTGGATCCCAGCGCCAAATTCAACAAAGAATCATTTCCAACATCTCATCCTAATAAAAACCCATTTTGTGCTATCTTGTACATTGGAAGATCTGGTTTCAGAGGGCATGGTATCAGTGCTGATAAGCTCGTATGCTGCAGATGAGAAAGCCACCAACATGGCAATGGAGGAAGCCCTGGGAAACATCTGTCCTTAGAAGAGATGTGTGTATGTAGTGTGTGTGTGTGTGTGTGTGTGTGTGTGTGTGTTTGTGTGTATGTGTGTGTGTGTGCTCTTGCGTGCACACATGCACAGGGTGTACTTGTTTCTGTGCACATGGATTGTGTGTGTGCATGTGGATACATATGGAGACCAAGGTTGATATTGGATGTCTTCCTTTCTTGCTCTCTACTCTAGAGAAGTCAGTCCTTACCCACTTTCAGTTCCCAGCTCAGCCGTTCATACCCAGGAAACCCCATGGTGGTTTCTGCAATAGGGTAGGCTGATGTGGAAGTGCCTTTGGGCAGCCTGGAGCCTTGAGCTGAGCTTGACATTCATATTTCGTGTCTCTGTCTCTGTTTCTGTCTCTCTCTGCCACGCCCACTGGTCTACACCAGTCATATCCAAATTATCGGGGGTAAAAGCCTGAATAAGGATGAGAGGCGTTAAGGACTCAAAAGGGAGACTGTGCTTCCTGGGTATTCAAGATAGTCGCTGGCATCTCCTAACACAGACGTGTTCCAGATCAGTCTTTCCGATCATCAACACACCCTCATATTTAGGCATAAAGGTACCCCAAGAAATGATTTGTAAATGGCTAAGATTGGGCATTGTTTCCTGGCCAGCACGATGATTCCAATATAACCTAATTTAATTCCAAGATGTCTTTAGCTTGGAATTTCTCTCAAGGAACCTGCCTTACCAGACAGGTTTTGTCCTCAGAGTTAGCAACAGAGATCATGCACATTCCTTAGGGCAGCCCCACAATAGTCAGAGTTGTTTTATATACTAGAGAGTAATCCAAGGGCTTCCCTCCAGCGAGACTCAGAGAATTAGCAGGAAATGCCAGATCGGACTCTCCTAATCCTTCCCTCCAACAGAACCAGGGAATTAGCATAGGAATACCAAATTAGCCCCAGCGGGGAGGGCACCAGTGCTATCTTCCGACCTTGCCTACGGTGACTTCAGTCTTGCTCTCTGATCCTTTTGACCCCCGCCCACCTACGTGACTCTTGTTATTCGCCCTGTTTCCTGTATACCATATAAGCCTGCTTCTCACTTTGTGGTCTCTCTTGGATTTGGACTCGCTCTTGGACTGGGACCCTCTCTTGAACTCGGACTCTCTTGGACTCGCACTAGAACTTAGATGAACTAGAACTTAGATTCATGAAGTCAGCAGGCCCAAGCGCTCTAGGCCCCAGGGGATGCAGCGCCTATCCAGAAGAAGTGGCTGCTTTAGACTCAGTGTGTTTCAGGTGGCCACAGATGTACCTTAATTACTAAGCTGCTAGATTTATCATTTCTCTTTTGCAATGACTGTAAAAGTCTGATGCCTTTTTTAAGAAATACATTCAGATTTACACACCCTTGTGTCGGCTCTGTCACTCTTCGCCTATGCCTCGTCGACCTGCCTAGGACGCCGTTTCTCCTGAGGGTTGAGGGAGGCCCAGATCGGCCAGCCTGCGGCATCTCTCTGTTTCTCTGTCTCTTTGTCTCTGTCTCTCTGTCTCTCTTTGTCTCTTTCTGTCTCTGTCTTTCCTTCTGTCTGTCTGTCTGTCTCTCTTTTATTTTCAGGATGCTGTAAGATCAGGCATACCTAGACTTCTTTTGTTACCTTATTTGAAGTGGTATCTTTTCAGCATCTAGTATGCTGGTACTTTGATTGAAACTAATTCAGTATATATATATATATATACACACACAAGCAATCTTAATTTTATTTCTGAATGTATATTTGTAAGTTATTCCATTATTCTACCCACTTAATGAGTGGAGGCATTGTATTTTAATATCTCACAAAGTCCATGCTTTCTTGTTTTATGAGGGTCAAACAAAAATTGCCTTCTTATTTGCTTTTTCCTGTGTAGTAGGCCCTTAATAATTTATCAGCATCCTTTGCAGCATCCTCTGAAAAAGAACTTGAAGGTCTTTTCAATTGTATTTCTCTAAACTCCCATTGCTATTTAGTTCTTAGTAGATGGGATGTTAATATAGAAGAATGCTTACGTTTTCAAGAGACTGACTTAATTCTGTCTGTTTGTATGTGTTTGCAGTATGTGCACGTGTGTATATGCATGTTTATGTGCGCCTATGGGTACCTATGGAGAGCAGAGGTTGATGTTGGATGTCTTCCTCTCTTGCTTTCTACCTTATTTTATTGAAACAGAATCTTTGGCTGAACTTGGAACTCAGCAATCCATATGGCCAGTAAGCTTCAGTGATTCTCCTGTCCCTGACCTTCTGATGCTAGGATTACAGCTGTGTACCACTATGTTCAATTTTCTTATGTGTGTTTGGGAGATATGAACTTAGGCCCTTATGTGTGCAGGAAAGATAAGTTATTGACTGATCCATATTCCTAGGCCAGAGAGTGGCTTAATTTTTTTAAACCTGGTAAAGGCTCAACCCAATCAACTACAGGAAAATTTAGTAATTATCACCATGTTAACTCATAAAAACCACAGGTACTTGATAAGTGTTTCCTGTGTACAAAACCTTGCTCTTGGTAGTTCATTTAATTTTAGGAATAATTCTCTCATAAAAGTTTTGTTGAGAAAAGCAAAGCACAAAGTAACTTGCCCAATGTCGTGTGGATAGTGAGTTAATAAGAAAAGACCTAGAATTCATAGCTGAAGAAATCTAGCTTTCAATCTGAACTTGAACTCAGTCACTTTACTATGTTATCTACCATCCATCCATCCATCCATCCATCCACCCATCCATCTGCTGACACATTCATCAATCTATCATACATCTTTAATCTACCTACTACATCTATGCATATAAATATTTACCATTTTTCAGGCTCTTAGAAACGTTGGTAGGCTAACAAGGGTCCGTGATTAAGATGTTAATTGCTGGCCTTGGTTTTGCATGTGTGTAATTCATTTGTCCTTCAGGGAATCGGGGACCATGCTTTTATTTTTAGGTGGAAAATTGATGTAATTCAATAGGATTTAATTTTCACCTCTCATGGTTTAAAAGGATAAAAGTGAGGAGCTGGTACCTGCTGAGCATCGTTTATATTTGACAAGTACTCATTTTTAATTTGTATTTCCACAGCATTTACCGTATTGATTTGCAAGGCATAAGGGCTTCTTGGTTTCAAATGAATGTATGATAAATAAATGAGGCTAGTTCAAGATAACACTAAATGCTTGTTGGCAGGCTCTCTGGATTTTGTGCATTGTGTCTGCTTGGGGCTTATAGTCTTTCATTCATAATGATATCCAACAGCCATCACAGCACCTTTAGTGCACAGTAGTGCACTAAAGTAATGGCCTTGTCTCTTGGCTTTACATACTCATAGGTAGGGTATTGGAGAATGACGTTCTGTCCACAAACAAATGGCCATGCTCTGATTCCACTGTGCCTCCGAGACATCGTAGAAATGGGCTAGCCTTTGGTTATCTCTTTGAAGATACAAGAACATGGATCTGTGACTCCCATCAATATATTTATTCTGACTGTGGAAGAGTTTCCATCCTAGCCATGGCAGCCGTGTTGGGTGATTCTGTGATTTTGGTTCTGCAGGAGATGTCTGGTGTAAAGAACAGGAAGTGGAAAATGAGAAGTTTTGGGAAACACACACCCTTGCACCAGGAGGAAGCCAATATGGGATGCTTTGCAGTTCTCAGAGCTGTGCCACACAGCCTACTTTGCATGCACAATACACTTGGGCCGCCTTATCTACAACTGCCATGTGGCTGCTTCATTGCAGCAGCAATAAAAGAAAGAGGTCCTTGGGGGTGGTTGGTGCCTGTGCTGTTGAAAAGCACACTCAGGCTTTTCAGAGGCAGCAATCCAACAGGCTCCTTTAGAGGGGGCTTGGGTCCCCCTTCATTACACTAGGCTTGTATTCTCAGCATATGGTACATTTGCTTATCAGTCCCGGGAGGCTTATTCTCTGAAAGGAAACAACTAGGGAGATAATCTTTTTTGAAAGACACTTGGTGGGTCACGATCTCTTGAGTCCTTGTTCCTGGATTTCAGGAATCTAAGGTACACAAAAGGGTGAATGGAGGTAGCAACAGCCATTTTTCTAAATGTATCCGGCTTCAGTTGCCCTACTGGAAATTTCTGGTTCTGAAAGTTGCTCCTTGGAAGCGGCTTGTTCATTTGTAATGAGCCAATTGATCAACCACCTATTCCGCAAATGTTTCTTGAGTGACATCTGAATATAAGCTTTCTCCTGAATGCTTTGGATACAGTAGTAGCAAAGCCATCCAGCATTTCTAACCATCATGGAGTTTAAAATCTGCTGCTGGCATTTAACCTGAGGCATGGAAAAAAGGCACAGTGTAACAGTGAATATATACAAGCTAGTGCAGGGGCAGGTGAGGGTGTTCCTTGAGTCTGTGTTTATCCAGGCAGGCCATTGTCCCAGCCCATGTGGCTGGTCATGAGCTCACTATAGAGGAGACAAGTCTGGAACTTTCCCCGATGGCTCAAGTTTCCACCCAGCATCAGAGGACTATCTTCCCACTTTCCTTTGTAGCTATTCTCCCATCAAGAAATCACCCTGTCTGTTAAAGTTCTGTGGTTCCTGACTAAGCATAGTCATTCTATTCTCAGAGCAGAATCAGCTTGCCTACTGTTCCCACTGTGAGGACAGCAGAGTCGTTATGTTACGCGATGACTTCTTTTTCATTGTGTACACAATGAAAGACTGCGGAGTTAGGACATTTAAATTTAGGATGAACACTAGGCTATCTTTAGGGCAGATCTTATTTTGGAAGTTGAGGTCAGGGACTTTTTTTTTTTTTTTTATTGCTTTTCTTAGTCTTTCCTCCTACCTCTGCTACCTCACATCTTCTTTCGCTTCCCAGGCCACCTGTCTTTTTGGAGGAGGGAGATGCCCTCATAAAACGAGATTAAGATGATGCTGAGACTGAGAGAGAACAGAAGGCATGATGGCAGATTCTCTCTGGATCTGAGTTCCCTTATTCCAGTGCCAGAAGAGAGGAGAAAAGAGAATTTTTAGGATGCTCCCCATGGACTTACTATTCAAACATTATGAATTAGTTACGAACACTAGTTGTAGTTGGTTGAATATTTATGCAATGGGCTTCATAAATAATAATTAATCAACAATGTAATAACTGGGGCTTCCAAGAAGACTCCAGGTTCCCAAATCTTCTCTATTGGTGCCTAGAATTCTGCTTTTGGAAATTAATCCTTTGGATTACAGAAATACAAAAATGGCTTTAGAAGAATCAGCACCTTAAATCTGGTGGGCTAAAAATAAATGAGAATGAATTTATGAATTTCGAATGATAAGACCTTAGGGCATAAGACTTAAGAGACTCCTCCAGCTCACCCGTACGATGCCAGCAAGAGACTGCTGTTTCTTTCTCTTTATCCCTCATGTATCTCTTACCCACTTTTAGTCTCTCTCTTGAACTTGAACCTGAATGCCCACCTCAAGTTTTATATTACCCATGTGGCTCTATCTTCCTTCTTCTGTCCCTGACCAATCTCCACGTTGACAGCAATCTTTCTAAACACTTTCCAGGTACGTTTCCTCTACATGCTTCTGATTTATGCCCATTTTCCATAGAACAGAATCCATGTGCCTTAGCCAGGTTCCCAAGACATTTACTAGCTAGTTCACAACCCTGACCCCAGCCACTCATCTGCTCTGGCTAACGTGGGCTTCATATCTACCCAGCTCCCAAACATGGCTCATACACTACCTGTGCTCAGCCTTGGCATCAAGGCTTCAAGTAACTCATCCACTAGGGATTTAGCCTGGAAATCCAGGCCCCAAGATCGGGCTGTATTTGAAAGCAGTGAGCTCACCTGGGGACATCCCTTTTCTTTTGAGTCTCATCTGTTAGTTGTCTGTCTTCTCTCATATGGAAATTTCCATACATTTTTGTTTTTAAGATAGCGAACAGAGAAGTTACCTTAAAGGCTTTTCTTTTAACCACACCAAGGCATCCTGAGAAAGTCATAGTGTAGGACATGCTTAAGATATGATCACCTTGACTTCCATGGACAGTGATAGAAAAATACTATTTTAGAGTTTTTGTTCAGTTTGTTTACTTCCGGGGAAGACATCACAAAAACAACTTTTATAATTTTTTAAGATTATGGTTAGGGGCCTGTACTCTGAGGCCCTAGGTGTAGACTCTAAGGGCAAGCATACATTATAAAAGAAGAAGTTTCCACTCTTCCCTGGACCCTTTTTAAAAAATTTATTTATTTATTTATTTATTTATTTATTTATTTATTTATTATACATAAGTACACTGTAGCTGACTTCATACATATCAGAAGAGAGCATCAGATCTCATTACTGGTGGTTGTGAGCCACCATGTGGTTGCTGGGATTTGAACTCAGGACCTTTTGGAAGAACAGTCAGTGCTCTCACCTGCTGAGCCATCTCACCAGCCACCTTGCTGGACCCTTTAACGGAACTGTTCTGTGAAGACTGCAGTCGCTGTTGGGTTTCTGTGGTTGGATTAAAGACCCTTAGTGAGATCTGAAGCCCCTTCCCCTCTCTCTCTTGCTGAGAATGAGCTTATTTATACCTAGAAAGTGTTCTCTGGTTGTTTGGGGGATTAAGAAGTGATCTTAGTACCGAGGAAGGTAGACCAAGACAGTGCTTCACTCAGGCAACCTAAGAAGGTGACTCTTGTTAGAAGGAGGGACGTGTTTTCTCCTTTGTGAATTTAGTTGGGATGTTTGTGCTCCCTGGTGGTATTAGATCTAATAACAAAGATGAACCCATGCTTACCCATGCTTCTGAAGGGAAGGCTCCACCTGAGACAGTAGAGGGGGAGGTGCAAGATTTCCCCAGAAGAAACATTTTCTTCCTCCCGCTGTTAATCATTTCATGACAGCAAGAGTTAGCCTGATGTTGGGAAGAAACGTCATCTCTTCTAGGCACGTAGGGATGTCACAGTGCCCACAGATTTTTATTTGGAGGCATTGAACTGGCTGCCACCATGAGAAGTCAGCTAGATGACTGGGAGAGTCTCACACTGAGAAAGGAAGAGTGCTCTAAATCTTATTCAGAGTCTTTACTCCAACCACAGAAACCCAACAGTGTCTGCCTTGTCTTCATGGAACAGTTAAAGGGAGCCAGGTAAGGGCCAGGACTTCTTTTGTAACACATCCCTGTTACAAATGGTGTTGGGTTTCAAAAAACAAAACAAAACAAAACAAAAAAACATGACTTTCTCTCCTTGAGCATTCAGTGGGGTGCTCTGAATAGATCCCAGGGGCCAAGGCATCCATTGTAATGAAAGTAGAAGGCAGTGCAGCCTGGAGAGGTGTCTCCTGAGAGCTCAGGACCTGAAGAAGAGCACAGAAGAGCACACTGACTATGGTGTGGACCCACGGGGAGCCATGGAACTCCCCACTAATTACTTAGGAATGTGATGGCTGCTATGTCTTCTACATAAAGGGGCTGCAGGGTTTAGTACATTTGGCTGTTAAATGGGACAGTATCTGTTTATATTACTTCCCAGTCTAGTGAAGGTCCATGCTCTTTGGGGGCAGTGTTAGGAGAGGGCTCCTGAAAAGAAGAGATCTGAACCTCAACTTTCCTCTTGAAATGGGCCTTTGCACAACAGCAGGCACTGGTTTAGCTTCACAGTCTGAGCATCCTCTGTCATCTCCAAAACTGCATGCTCAGCAACCGAGCATGAGGCGTTCAGACAGCTGGAAAAGGGTAACAAATCTGGAACTAGTAAATTCCAGTTTCTACATTTGTGCCCGCCCATCCATCCAACAAGTATTTGCTGATAAGTATTGCACTGCTCCCTGGAATTTAAATCCATCACTCCGAAGGACTTACATCTGCATGGGTGGAGACAAGCATGGCAGCTAAGATACAGATTGCTCCTGGTCATTCGTATGATTAGATGAGCTCTCTCTCCCAGGCTGTTTCTCAGGGGGAAGGTCACCTCCAGGGCTGGATCTGTTTGCCAGTGAACTGCCTTTTATTTCTATGATCCCAGCTATGAGAAAGGCATTGCAAGAAGCTTGACCATGTTGTCGGTTGAGGGGTGCTCTGAGAGTGGGTCCTGTTTTCGTTCTTCCAACATGAGGCTTGTATCCTGAAATGATGAGGCAAGGTAGGGATACAACGAAAAATGGAGCATCTGGCATTTTGGCTGATCCAGCATTGCCCCCTAGTGCTCAAAAGCAGAAATACAGGGAATGATGAATTGCAGGAGTGAATGAGTGGATGTGTGCGGATTACCGAAGGGACTCAGGAGCAGCTGCCTCAGACTCAGGCTGGGAAGATGGATTGGAAGCCGCCTGTGAGAGATGAAATTGGAGATTACTGTTCACTTATGGCCGGGCTCTTTAGAATCTATGCTTAGGAAGAATCAGAAACAAAGCCAATTTATTTTCCTAATCTAGATTTTGCCAGAAGAAATAGTAACTGGTTGGCAAAATGGCCAGGCCACCTCAGAATTCAGACAGTGTTGTGCTGATGGAGTGGGGGGTGGGGTGTGTGTCTACTTAGAGCTGATCATCTGGTCTCGAAGTCTCTCAGGGTCCTAGGGAGATTTTGACTGACAATTGCTACCTTGATACTCTCTGGCTGCAACTAGCATAAATCTGCTAAAATGAAGTAGGAGGCAGACTCCTGCAGAAAAAGGATATTGTTAGGTTTGCAAAGGAGTCTAGTCCATCACAAAGCAAGCTTGTGTTCCCTTGGGGCTTAAATGGTTTAAGATTCATTAACCTGACTTTGAAGCGAAGATTTTCTTAACAGGAGGAAGCCACCCTTCCCCTTGGGGTGATGGGGGAAGAGGTTACAATTGGGTCAATGCTCACCACAGTAGGCTATTCTGCCTCTGAGATCTTGAATGTATGTGATAAAGCTGAAGTTGTCTTGGCAGCTGCTCTGCTCCTGGCAAGATCTGCAACCAGCACAATGTTTGCTTCTTGACTTCTGCCTCACCTCAACACACAGTGTCCGCTAGATACATCATCGCTTGCCTTCCAAGGTCGCGAAAGCAGTGGAGTTACACTCATACCCTGGGGTTTCTGCTGCCTTATTTCTTCAGTTGACTTATAATTTGGTTCTCTGGACCTCCAAGTTTGAAATCTTCTCGGTCCCTACCCCCTCAGCTCTCTTGCACTGTGCCCCTGAAAAGACAAAGGAACAGGCAAGAGGAGCCTGCTAAATTTAAAAATGAAACAGAAGAGTGGCTGGTTCAGTAGCTGGATAACTATATCAGTGCACTCATTAAAGGTTGGATTGCTCACGTGACCGTTATCAAGTTCAAGTCCTGGAGGTCCCTCTGTAGAAAACCTTAGCAAAGGAGCAACAAGGGGAGTAAATGCAGGGTAGGACAGTTGAGATAGAAGAACACTGGGGATGGATAAAACAAGAGCATTTTGCTTGTCTTGGGAAAAATGCCGTGAGTTAAGCCAAGTCAACAAGACTCCAACCACAGCCACAATGGTATACATAGAGAGCTCTATGTTCTAGTGTGTAGCTAAGGAGCTTTGTGGAATCTTTTCTGCTAAGCTTTATTAAAACTCTAGTGCCTCACATTTTATAAGCCCTTGATAATGAGAATATAGCTCATAGCACAGTGGTTAGAGCTAATGCTTTGGAATCTAACAATCTGGAATCCAGATTCTTCTTTGAGACTTTAACTGTTGAATCTCAGGAGACGTTTAGCCTTTCTGAGCCTTTGATTTACTATTTGTCTAGTGGAAACACAGTACCTTCTCCAGCTCCTACACATTGACCCAGAAAGCAAATAACATTAGGGAGGAAGATGTCTGTGAGGCCCTAAGTGTTGTGTCTGGCACATGGTTAGTACTCCCTGAAAACGAGCTGCTTGCTTTGTTTCCATGTATAGGGCTCATAGATCTCTGTGGATTCATGAGGAATTTTCACTCAGAGTCTCACTTAACTGCAATGTAAACATCATTTCAGAAAAGGAAAATAAGCAAGCACAGGATCAAATCAATTATCTCCCCAAATGCCCCTTAACAATTGCCTTTTTAAAAGATGTGTTTTACCTGATATCCATACATGCACATAATGTGTTAGATCAAATTTATATATCAGCTGCTCTTCCAATTCCTCTGACATCTCTCTCTGCCACTTTTCTTTTGAACTTCATTTTCTCTCTCTTTCTCTCTCTGTCTCCCCCCTCCCCCCCACTCTCTCAAAAATACCCCCTGAATCTATTCAGGGCTGCCAACATTGCATGGGTGGAGCCATCTACTAGAACATAACAGTGTTGTTTGCTTCTAAAACTGTAAAGACTGTCAAAGTTTCCAAAGACTGTATGCTATTGAACCTGGCCTAAGATAGGAGAAATCCTTGCATACATTCATTTCCCCCAGAAACAGACATGAAGTGGTATTAGCTCACCCACCCATTTGCTACAAGCAGGGATGCTGTGGCCGAAGCTCTGTCTTCTATTATAGATAAGTGTGATTGACCCAGGCTCATGAGCTGCCAATGGGGGAAAGACTTGGAGGCACTGTAGTCAATCACCATTGAGAGCCTATTAGAAGAACAAGGTACCACGCAGCCGCCTGAAAGGCTAAGAGTGTAGAAATGGCCACTACAGAGGAAACTCCTTCTGCTTGGCTGACTGGGGCAGGGTCTATGGCTTTACAGCAATTGCTACAGATGCTGGGTGAGGAGACACATTCATTTTGTGCTCGGTAAAACAACTTTTATTCATGGATGTGAATTATTATCCCCTCAGGAAAGGTGAAGGTATAGAAACAGGTTGCAGTTACTAGGAGAATCTAATTCTCCCTCCCTCTCTCTCTCCTCCCCTCTCTCTCTCTGTGTGATATCACAGAGAGAGAGAGAGGGGGGGAGAGGGGGGGGCTGGGGGGAGGGGGAGGGGAGGGGGGAGAGGGAGAGAAACGGAGCTGTGTTATCCTAGGAAGTCCTAGGTAATTACCCAGCCTGAATTTCTCCTGGAGTTTCTGGATAGTGCCAGATGTGCTCAGGCCTCTGTGCACCACCCCACAGAGCAGGCATCCAGAGCCAACCTCCTCTTCCTGGCTGTTCCTCACGTCTGGGAACACATCAAAGGAGGCTTGATATTCATAACTGCTGTGAGTCATTTTCACATAGAGCTGCAGGGAGCTGCCTGCACTGCTGCTTACTGTATTCAACCCTTTGTAGGAGCAGCTGAGCTAAACCAATCTCCTATTATGGGCGAGAGTAGAGCCCTCCTGGGAGACCTGATTTACCCCCCACACCCCTATGCTGAATATAAAAGCTCTCTTTTAAAATTGAGAAATAGTTATTAAAAGATCCTCAGTCTTGGACTAGGCATCTTCAGCACCCACGGGGACAGCTCAACACGTTCCTTCCACAAGGGTGTGACCACCCCAGGCCCTGTTGTTGGTGTCAATGATATCTGAAGCCTCCCGGGTTTGTTTCCTTCAGAGGACAAAGAATGTCAACAAGAGTCCAGCCACAGCCACAATTCTTCTCTACTGGAAGACAAGTGTTGCTGGGTCCTGCTGAGTTGGCCTATTGTTGGAAACAGTTTCCTGAGTACCATTCTTTGAGGCTGACAAAGCTTGGGAAGATGGCAGAGCTGGAAGAGGACTCAGTCATCATCTAATTCCAGGACCTCAAGTTACCCATCACAGATGAGGCATGGACACGGTGCAGGCTGTTTACGGGCACACTGACCGGTGGGAGTTTCTGGCATCTGGAGTCATTCAAAAGGGACTGGCAAACAGTGGCAGGTCACCTTGGTGTCCATGGAGGGCTAAAGAGAGGGCAGGGATGAGAACCAGGAGAGCTGAAGCTGTTTCTCAGTCCCATGCCCACGTTTCTCTGGGTGCAAAGTGACTGAATTATTTACCTTAGTATCAGGATTTTAATGAATGATGCTGAGGAGTGCTGGTAACTGGGGGCTTTGTGGTTAACGGAGGACAGTCCAGTTTCTTAACAGGCCAGAGAGGGGTACCTGGATTTGTAACCTGTTCTCAGAAGCCAACCAAGACTTCTGAATACCCTGGTTTAGAAGAGATTAATAGGGTAAATGATGAAAAAAAAATAAAAGGAAGAAAAAAAGAAAGTAAAGAAAAGAATTATAGAAATACAGAAATAGAAGCAGCCAAATTGACCTGGGACAGACCACACAGCTGTGTCTTCCAGGCTGTGTTATTTCTGCAGCCAGCAGGAGTGGACCCATACTTTTGTTTTGGGCAGCTTAGAAAGCAAGCCCCCTTATGTAGGTGCATCCTAATGCATTCCGGTCATGCGATATCCTTTCTGTCTGCTATAGCAGCAAGTGCAGTTTGCTCTTTAAAATGCCCAGAGCTCCCTTTCCCATTTGGGGTTTGTGGTGAAAGGTCAGACCACTGAGCTTGTCTAGTAGTAATAGAGGTTCTAGATAAATGAACCCCCAAGGTCTGCCAAGGAGATGAGAGAGCAGTGGAAGCCCCAGAGGGTGGAACGTGGCAGCAGAAAGCTACACAGGGGTCTCTCGCCTTTTGCTAGTAATTTGCCCTGTACCTCAACTTGGCGATGCCTTGTAATCTCAAAGTGCACACCTCTCCGTCATTCTGTTTAACCCACTTTCTCTGGTTATTACCTTGTCAACAGTAGTAGCCAGCAACTTTAAGGACAACTGCAGTAGGATGCAGTGAGTGTCTGGGTAGCTGCCTCCTGTTTAATAAACAGAGAAAGATTGCTGTGCAGCATCGCTCCATATGCTGTGGCATCTGTAACTGGCATGTAAGGGACTCATTTTCCTCACATATCTCATTAAAGATGCAAAGCAAAATGGAGGGCTTCAAGCCCAGCTCTCCGGGAGCCTGCTCGTACTTCACATTTCTTACCATCTGCTGCCATCTAGTGGCCCTCTGACTCTTCTTCGTTGCACGATCAGAATCGGAGGCAGTCTTAGCTCTGGCGAAACAGGCAGAAGACAGTTCCATTAAGAACAATGAAGTAGAACAAAATGATAATCATGGTCTCCTTAGATCTCTTGTTATCAACTGATGCCCACCTGGGCCACCCTGGGACTGCCTCCCGGAGCTGGAGAGTCCCCTCCCAATAGATTCCCTCACTGAACTGATTCTAAATGTAAATTATAAAAATTTAGCATACATACTTGGAAGATCTTGTGAGCCTCAAGGCAAATTCTTTGGCCAGGACCCTGAATCCCCTCAACTCCGTGCTAAATTCCTTATATATTGAAAACCCCTGAAAGGTTGGGAAGAAAAAGGCTTAGAACAGAAAGGGAACCCATGTGCCTTTCCTGCAGTCCATCCACTTACTTCCATGCAGAATCCCCGGAGGCTTAGGGCTAACGGAGCTCCAAGTACCACATTTCCTGAGTCTGACCTTGTCTGCTGCATTGTCTGTGTCGGCATCAGAGTGTGTCCTCAGCCTTGATCCTCCATCTGCCTGAGGTTCAGGGTAGCTATAAAACACCCCCTAGGAAGGCATAATGCAACACGAAGAGCAGAACTTATTGCAACTCATGAGCATGGCAAGTGGCACCCAGGGAAGGGCACACAGCAGCTGTGGGTTTATGCGCAGGGTGCAGGTGCTTGTGTACCACTGTGTGCTCTTAACAGAAAAGGATGGAAGCTACTCTTGGGCCAGAGACCTAGACACAAAGAATGATGTTGCTTTTTTGGGGTCCTTAAACCAAGCAGTTAATGTCTTTTTCCATAAGCCTTGACATGTGCTCATTAATTTCATTAATTGATTCATTCTTTCCTATGTACTCGGCATTTCAATATTCAGTAAACTAGACACGAAAACTAGCGCATGACACAGTCTGAATCCTCAAGGATATTATTGTTAGAGCAGGGAGAGAGAAAGAAGGATGACAGTCAGAGTGGCATTAATTCTCCAAATGGAAAAAACAATCTACACAGAAAATTGGGTCTCACTAAAGACTGGGTCACGGGAGTAGACAAGTCAAACTGCCCAGGGAATCAAGATGGTAAAGTGTTCTCTAAAATGTATGGGCTCTTAAAGTCGCAATATCCTCCAGCATGTTCTCTAGATGTCAGCTATCTTCCCCAGGGAAAAAAGACAATGAGCGACATGGGGGCAGGGGCAAGGGCAAGGGTGGATGCAGGGGTGGGGGCGGGGTGCTCCAGAGACCAAACACATTGATCTACAACAGATTCCTCCCCTTCTCGATATTACTATTCACGTGCTGATTGACATGTTCATTCATCATTCATTCAAGAATGCATACTGTCCCAGCACTGACAATTCAGACACGACAACAACAACAACAACAACAACAACAACAACAACAACAACAACAAC
>JADRCD010105221.1:7874-25196 GCA_019843815.1 Montemys delectorum | reverse complement strand
ACAACAACAACAACAACAACAACAACAACAACAACAACAACAACAACAAGGATTCCCAGGCTTTCACACCAGCTGACAGAGGCCAGTTCACTGCCATTTGCTTGCCCCCGTATTCTGATACTTCATTAGTTAAGTATATGTCCACCTTTTGATGCTTGTAGGTGTCTGCTCATGCGGGCTCCACTTTCTCCCTGACCCACATAGTGTCCTGCTGGTTTTCCCTTACAATTCCATCCATCTTAGTCCTCAGGATGACTGTGTAGGCTCCCAGGCACTGCCATCTGGCAGGGAGTGGCCATAGAGAACACTGCATTTGCTATATAGAAATAGTCTTCAAATATGCAAAGGAAAGAATCTCTTGGTTAAAAGCAAATTAGACTCCATTCTGCAATGTTGTTTGATACGCCTTGGGAGGAGGAAATTCGATTATGCCAAAATTTCAAAAGCCTGGGCTCCTATGATAAAGGCGTTTATATTCCCCGGTGATAATGCCCTGTGAAAGGTGGTTATTCTGAGACCAGGCAGTTGAGGGAGAGATTTTATGTAATTTAAATTTACACAGATTTGGCCTCTTAAATTTACTGACAAGCAGCAAGAAGCTTTGATACCAGCTCCCCAGGAACATAATCTTTAACAGAAAAATGTTGGTCAGAAAGAGCTCAGGAGAGTGTATGCAATACTGTTCCTTTAGTCTTCAGATACATGTGGGAAAATAATTTGTTCAGTCAAGGTTGGACATTAGTTCATGCCTTTCACTACCTTGTCTTTTTCTCTCACTCTTGTGCAGTCTTTCCCTGTACTTGGAGCAACTTTAGACTTGCCTTTCCCCTTGGCCTTTGCCTCTGTGCCTGGTTTCCTTCTTAGTAAGCCACATGGAACTAGGGACTGAAGTAAAACATAGCTTGAAGCCTTGTCCTTTGCCAGTCCTGTTGCTGGGGTCTTTGTATTCCAAGGCATAGCTTACCACGGAACGTTTAGAATTACGTGGCCTGTGATTTTCTGTAGGTCCTGGGACCTGGGACACAGCTTGTTGTCTGTTTTGTCTGGTGACCTGCAGACAGACTAGGCCACAATGGTATTTTTCTCTCTTCCTGCATAGGTAGTTCCTGGTCTAGGACCCATGGTGGAGTGAAAGACCCAAGTCTCTGTCTGAAAATGTCGTAAAAGGGAGGTGAGCTGAGTTTCATGGGCTCGTTGGGGTGTCTGTTGCTGTCACCCTTGCTCAGCTTATAGGCAGGATTGTGACGATAATCCTAGTTTCACCAAAAGAAAAGTGGTCATCTGCTTTGTCCCATGTTCTTATATAAGCAATTCTTGGTTCCAATGCTGGTTTATAATCTTTGGTCCTAGGAAAGATTCTAGGCCTTTCTGGGGGTGGGGATAGGGGGAAGTTCATCAGTTTCCTTGTTATAAAGTCAAAAGCCTGAAGCATGGCATTAACTGCACACTGGCCCCAAGTGCCTAGGAGCTGGAGGCCCAGTCCCACCTCATTTCCCTAGTGTACTTAGGCCGTGTGTAAAACATGATTTTGTTTTTGTAGAATCCAGGAGTTGGTGACTTGGTGAAAGAGGAGGTATCTTCTAAAAATGTCTTTCAATATTTGTTGTCCCACAATCATAATATCCATGCATTCTTTGGTCTCCACTTCCATGTGGCTGGCTTTCTATTGATCACCATCGTTGGTACATGGAATGGAAAGAAGCTGCCGCTGAAGCTCCTAGTCTGAATCAGTAGATGTTTCTTACTGTGGAGGCAGTCAGGTGTCCAGGCTTCTAGGAGCACAAGAAGGATTTCCTTTCCTACCAAGGAAATGGCCAAGGTTTAAACTCAAAGACCACAAGAGTTCAGGAATAAGTCTTAGCCCACTGAGGGTCTCTGGCTGGCTCTGGCAGCCCACTCCTCTCCCTGATGGGTGTAGATGCAGTAGGAAAGGTGAGTCTTTATAGGGAATTGCTGAACAAGAATTTTATATTTGGCCTTATTTTTATTTTAATTTTGTTGTTTTCAAGACAGGGTCTCATATAGTTCCGGCTGTCCAGTAACTCACTATGCAGACCAGGGTGGCCTTGAACTCACAGAGATCTACCTGCCTCTGCTTCCAAGTGCTGGAATTAAAGGTGTGCACCACTATGCCTGGCTCTACATTTCAATTTTTGTAGATAAGGAATCTGAGCATCAAATTAGATGGCTACAACAAGGCCACTCACATAGCAAGTAGTGGAGACAAAGTAAAAACTGTCTTTGCCTTCTCCAGCATACATGCTGCTGCTGATCATGGTGCCCTGTGAAACATCAAAAGTTCTGTGTCTGCCACTGCACCAGTGGACAAAGCCTCTATTCTTAGCATTAATCTCAAAGGTTAAGTTCTAACCCTCAAACTCATTTCCATTAGTAACACATTAAGATCAGCCATGTAAGCTCAAATGCTTTTGAATATATTTGTATTTTTGGACTACTGATTTATGTGCTCTTCTTCATAAATGAGACACGTAGCATATAAAGCTGGCCTTCCTTTGTTGACATGTCAGTTTTTACTCAACTTCTCAGTATGATATTCCAGACATTTTGAAGCATTAACAGTTCACAAAGTTTGATGTGCCAATTCTCCAAGGGACAAATTTGCATTTTAACTTGTGCCTTCAGTGGCTGAAGCCCAAAGGATGACTAATGACTAGACCTCAGATCTCATGGAAGGTTGATGGGTATGTAATTCTTTTTGTGTAGTGTGTGTGTGTGTGTGTGTGTGTGTGTGTCTGTGTGTGTGTATTAAAATTTTCCACATACATAGTAACTCTATGGGCAAGGCTAATTCTGTCTTACAATGATGAAATCTGGAATTTTTCAAAGCAAATTACGCTTTACTTTTTTTAATTTTTATTTTATTTTTATTTTTTTTTTTATTTTCATTTTTTGGTTTTTCGAGACAGGGTTTCTCTGTGTAGCCCTGGCTGACCTGGAACTCACTCTGTAGACCAGGATGGCCTTGAACTCAGAAATCCACCTGCTTCTGCCTCCCAAGTGCTGGGATTAAAGACATGTGCCACCACCGCCCGGCATTACACTTTACTTTTGATGTTAGAGAAGCTCCCGACTGGAACAGCAGTGATGCCCTTCTCTTTTGGTAAAACTATGGAGCAGCATCTAGTATCCCATCAGTGGGTGGCTGTCAGCTTCTGCTGCAGGCCCTGCCAAGGCTACTGCTGCTGAGAAGGCCATCAGAGCTCAGAAAGTACAGACAGGATCACTCCTTGGAAGAGGAATTCTTTCTGGAGCAAGAAGCTCTTACAAAGTGAATCCTAAAAATCTTTGACCAGACTTTCCCCCAGTTCCCTCTGGATTACTAGAAGACATAAAGAGTCCCCAGTACACGGAGATCCTCAGGGAGCCTCAGCACTCACTCTAGGCCCTGTTGCTAACTGTACTCCTACCTCTTTGAGTAAATTCTAGCTGATTCTGGAAGACAAGAGTTCACACCAGGCCACCGAAAGAACAAATGCCTCCGGGTGGATTCCAACTGGACCCTTGGAACATTCTACTCAGGGTGGAGCAGAAGGTGACATGAACTTGGGAGGGGAAGTGTTCCTTTGTGGGATCATCATCACTAAAGAGAATATAGCAAAGAAAATGGAGTCTTAAGGGAGACTCGGACAACGATGTCCTTGCGTTTTTCTGAGGAAGAGATCTTTGATCTGCTCTTATTGAGCATATCCTCTACCCTAGGCAAGAGCAGCTCTTTCTGATAGTCCTGAAGCTGCAAAATGGATTGATTGAATACCTTTGAACATTGATTGAACAAGTGAATTGATGGGCAACCGTGGCTAAACTAGGGAAAAGGCAGCTCAGAAGTTAGGTAGGTAGCTCTGGCCTCCATCAGTAGAGGTCAGATGAAGAACAGAGTTTTTCACTAGACCCCACATTAATGCATTTCAAATATATTTCCTTCTGGTACCTACTTTGTCTGGAATACTCCACGGACCTCTATGTCTCCAGCTCTTTCTCACTAATGTAAAATAAGCTCATTGGAATGAGCGGAGAGGATGGTTTTACTTTGACTTAAACACTAATGAGCACTTTCACTTTGTCATAGTGTAAATATTAAAGTTATAAGAGACAGCCCAGGGACAAATTAATTACTTTAAAGACCTAAAGTGCTTGTGCAGTGTCTAAACCTCTGTGCTGGGGAGCTATATCCTCATTGATACAGAGCTTCTGGTTCCCTGAAACCAAAGTCTCCAAGTGCTCCCAGGTGTCAGCCGGGATGGAACTCTTTGAAAACCCAAGGGATGCGGAAACTGGAAATCGTATAGTCTTTTCTGCAACTCATCAGCTTATAAGTGGGAAACTGAGGATGTGGAAAGTGCCCAGATCTACAATTAGTTCTGAAGGACCATGATTAGAACACAGGTCTGAACCTGTTGAGTCCTCTTCTTACCCTCCATCTTGGCAGGAAGGAACAATGACAGGGCAGTGAGATTTCACAGGGCATACAATGATTTCTCAAAGGGCATCTTTGTCACCTCTTTGTAGTTTTCCTGCTCCTGGGTGGCCGACATGGTATTTACTCTCCGCTTTCTATTTTACTATAACAACACCTGTAATCATTCCCCTTTCATTCCAGAACTGTTGATAAAGTTGGTTGCACTGATCTTTTTTAAAAGGCAAGGCAGGAACCCAGGATGGATTGCTTCCTGCCACCTGCTAGGCTTATTTTTGAACTCACCTCACCTCAATCCTCATGACCTATGAGAAATGACCTGTGTAACTGGTGTCAGAATTACTGAGTATATTTGAGTTTTTTCAGAGAATCGTGGCCAAACATGATCTGCTGGATCCGGAGTAGCTGACACGACATTGAGTCATATATTAAGAACAAGACAGGCTGGGTTCCTTTCACTTCTCTAATGAGAAAGGATGGGGCAGCTAGTCTTAATAATGGAAGAAGTCGGCTTTTTATGGGTGTGTGTTTTGTAGAAATATAGTAGTTGTTAGGTTACAGGCTAATGGGAGTGACTAGTGGTTTAGACTGGGAACTGTTGAATCTCTCCCATTGTTGATGTCATCACCATGTATAAACAATCTGCCTTCAAGGTTTTGCTTTAGCTCTGTTATAAAGTGAGGGATTTTTTGTGTTTCATCTGTGCAGAAAGCATGAAAATGGAGCAGAAGAAATGCATATCCATGTACCTGGAATACAGAGTGGTATCCAATCCAGACATTGGAGGCAGCAAAGGAGCCAGATATAGAATGAAGACCGAGAGGCCAGGACTTGCTGCTTAGTCACCTGACTGACATCTGTAGGTTCAGACTTAGTGTTAGAGTAAATGGCCTTCAAGTTTCTGTAAAACATCCCAAGCATACCGATAGCATCACACGCATCAGAAGTATTTTTCAAGGTTACAGAGAGCCTCATGCTGAATTGCTTGGCTGTGTGGACTTCAAATTAGTGATTTTTAAAAGTCAGGACAAAGTGTTGTGATTTTGCAGTAACAGATTGCCTGACACGTGAGCTGATTGTGGAGCCTTGCAGAGGACATTGGGTCTGACAAAGCTTTTGCTCGGTAACGGTTCTTGCTCATTTTTTATTTGTCATTTGGGTTGCCATTTCTTACCCCACTAGCTTTGGCTTGGTCTGATCACAGGGGCTTCTAGTGGCCCATTCTGGTGTCTTATGACAACAATGATGACTATGCGCTTCTAGGGGCAGGCGAAGGGCCTGCAGCTTCTTGTTGCCCTTTATCCCTTTGCTGTGGTCCCTACCTGCCGTGCTATCCTCTTTCCTTGATGCTCTGGAAGGATTTAGAAGTAAGCATCAGTTTACTTTTGAGTAAGAGTAGTTCACTAAGCAGATTAACCACTTAGCTTGTGTTTCTGAACTGAAATAGCAGAGAGCTTCGCTTGAAGTTTGAAGAGTGAAATTTAGTGAAGGGAGGGGCACTTCTACTTTCTGTAGTGGTTAACACATGCTAGGAACCCCTGGCTCCAGGGCTGGAGCATATGGAAATTCAGTTCAGAGGCATCTATTCATGTCAGCCCACTTTCAGAGACACTATGAATGTCAGAATGTCCTAATATCATAACCTGTTGTTTGAAAGATACTTTTTCAGATGTTTTATTTCCTCACTTAAAAACTGTTTCAGATTTAAAAAAATTTTTTTTAGCACTATTCACAACAGCTACTTTATGAAAACAACCAATCTGTCCAGCAACAGAGACATGAATAAACACAGTGGTCTGTGCACACGCAATGGAATGTTTAGTTGTAAAGAATAAGATTATATCATTTTTAGGATTGTGGATGCTACCGGAGTTAGTTATATTAAATTAATTAAGTCTCAGAAAGACAAGTTCACACCATTGATCCTTTGTGGATTGTAATCTTCATAGGTTTATAAGGACATCTACATAATGTCTCTAAATAGAAGCAAAGCTGTTTTGGGGGGGTGAGGGGAAAGGGAACATTGCTGAGAGCAACGTATGTATGTGCACGAAGGAAATGATGAAAGATGCCCTGTCCAGAGAAAGCAGCCACACAGTTGGTAGATTTCCTTGTAGGCTTCTGGGTTTTTTTTGTTTTGTGTTTTTTGTTTTTTCGAGACAGGGTTTCTCTGAGTATCCCTGGCTGTCCTGAAACTCACTCTGTAGACCAGGCTGACCTCGAACTCAGAAATCCGCCTGCCTCTGCCTCCCAAGTGCTGGGATTAAAGGCGTGTGCCACCACCGCCTGGCTTAGGCTTCGGTTTTAAGTGCATTTTCTTATGTTGCTTGGAGACTTCATATTGTATATTCAATTTTATGATAACTCTTTCCCACTTATATTACAGCAAAATATTTTCCCCCAGTGATTTGAAATTGTTCAAAGTGTAATTTTTGAATGTTATTTTTAATTATAAATTGACAAATTAGAGCTGTATATATTTATGGGCTACAAAGTGATACGATGATTCATGAATAACATTATGAAATATCTAAATCAAGATAATTAGCATATTTATCATCTCAAAGACTTATTTTTTGTAGTAGGATAGGAAATGTACACATTATTTACCATATTTATCACATTCTAATGTGTCTCCTGTCTGACTGAGGCTTGGCACACTTTGGTGACCATATTCTTCATTCTCCTGCCATCCCAGCCTCTGGTACCCACATTCCACACTCTGCTTCCTCTGTTGGCCTGTTTTAGATGGCACAGGAGGAAGGACCATGTTTGTCCTCTGTACCTGGCTGTTTCTCCAGTTTCATCCATGTTGCTGCAAATGATGAAACCTATTTCATTTAAAGAACTGAATACTGTCCCGTCTGTGTGTACTTGCCTTATTTTCCTATCTGTTGGTTGACTATCAATACTTAGGCTGGTCTTATCACTTGGCTACTGTCTCTGGAGCTGCGATAGACACACTGCAGACTTTCAACACACTGCTTTCAAGTCTTTTGGGTAAACATCTAGAATTGGTATTTCTGGATCCCATGATAATTCTATTTTTAGTTGCTTTTTGCAGAATCTTCATATAGCCTTTCCCAATGCCTGTACTAATGAGCAGCCCTCAGCAGTGTGCAAATGCTCCTCTTATTTGCATCTTCACCACACTTGCCTTTCTTCTTTTAGATAAAAGTCATTCTGACAGGTTTGATATGCTGATTGTATTTTTTTCAAAAGGCTTGTTGATATTTATTCTATGTATATGAGTGTTTTGCTCCATGACTGTCTATGTACTATGTGTGGGCATTGTTTGAAGGGGCCGGAAGAAGGAGTTTGATACCCTGACAACAGAGTTGTGGGCCACTATGTGGGTGCTGGGAATCAAATTTGGATCCTCTGCAAGAGCAGTCAATGCTCTTAGCCACAGAGCCATCTCTTCAGCCCTGATTCTGGTTTTAATTTGCACTTCTAGGGTGATTGATTAATGATATTGACACTTTTATTGCTATTAATGTCTTATTTTGAAAAATATCTATTCAGATTCCTTAACTGTTTAAACACAATGATTTGTTTTCTTTCTGTGGGGTATTTTGGACATTGATCCTTTATCAGATGCATGACCTGAAAAACAGCTTATTTCATCTGATAGGCTGTCTTCTTATTATTTCCTTTTATGTTAGTCACACTTTCACTGTTGTGACAGAGTATCTGTCATGGTAAACTACAGAGGGAAAGACTTATTTTAGCTTTCAGTTTTGAGGGTTAAGCCCATCGTCTTTTGCTCTGTCTTGAGGCTTAGAGGTGTGGTATACTGTGGTATACTGTGGCCAAAGCAAAGTGTGGTAGGACTTACTCACCTTGTGGTAGTCAGAAAGTGGGGAGGGGACCAAGAATTAGGCATTGCTCAGGACCCACACAGTGACCACCTTTTCCAGTTAGGCCTACTTCCTAAATTGCTACCATCTTCTCAAACATTACCTGAAGTGGGAATTTCTGGTTTTATTGGAGACTCAATTGTGCCATGTGATGCTTTTCTGAAAACTGTCATATGAGAGGATGTTTTGCTGAAGCAGACATATGAGATGTTTTGTTGAGAACAGGCACATGGTATTTTTCTGGACGTGTCTGGTGAAAGGGCCTGTAATGTTTTGTTGGAGTAGACACTTGAGAGGTGTGTGATGTTTGGGAAGAGTATAAGTATAACCCAACAAAGAGTGGATGATACTCTTGCATTGGTTCGTCCTGCAACTCTTTGCTGGTCATTGTTGGTCTTCACTGATGCTGGTCTTTGCTGATGACATTCTCTCATTGATTTGCCTTGCTTTCTTTGCTTGTCGTGACTTCATAGAAATACACCATAGAACTTCTTGTGGTATTCCAGCTGCTTCTTGCCACGTCAATGGACTCTTGCTGACTGACGGAGCCTTGTGGTTTCTTCTGTATTGAGCCCTTGCTACTGATTCCTGTTTGGTGTTTGCTAAGTTGACTGGACTGGCACTGCTGATTCATGTTTGGTGTTTTGCTAGTGGACTGAACTGCTGGAGATGATGATTGGAATCGACTCAAATAACTATTTTTAAATAGGTTCACAACCCCTATTTCCTATTAACTTTTCTTTTCCCCTACCTCTGGTGGGTGGTGGGCTAAAAGGGAGGTTGAAGAGGTTTTAAAAAATGTAAGCCACTGTCAACCACCACTGTCAGGGAACCGAAACTTTAACACATGAGTCTAGGAGGATATTTCAAATTCAGACAGGAACATTTTGTCTCTTACTGCTAAGAATTTTTGGTTATGTCATAATGAAAACTTCATTTAACTTGTCTCCAAAGTCTGAGTCTAAGTCTGAAGTCTCCTGTGAGACCCAAGGTAAACTCTTATCTGTGAGCTCTTCTAAAACACAAAAGGTACGTACTTCCAAACCACAATGGCACAAAGGAACTCTTCTGTCTCAAAAGGGAAGACTGGGGAGAAGAGTAGGACTCTCAGAGATGGCATTAGATTCCACATTATGTGCAGCAACTGGGGCACTTGGTGTAATGGTGTAAGCTTTATCGGGCTTGGACAACCTCACCCCTATTGCAGTCTGCAGATTCTCTCTTGCATTGACTCCACTCATTGCCCTGATTTTCCCTGACAGAGGTTCTACGTTTTGGGCACGACCAGCAGCTTTAGGCTTCTACTGTAGTTAAGGTTCATGAGTCACTCCCTCCAGCTACCTGCAGGGACTCCTCTCACCCTATCACACATTGCCTGCCTTTCAGGTGGTCCATTGAAACTTCAGGAGAAATGTTCACAATTGTAAAGACTCCCATCTAGATGTCCTGTAAGAACAGATTCCTATAGATTATTTAAAGGTCTCCTATTATCTTGAGCAGTAACCAAGAGCCTTTAGACCATGTCTTGGGAAGCTGAGCACAGAGAAGCATGTCCTGAGGGATTTGAAGTTAAATTGGTAATGTAAGCCAGCTACCAACAGGATTACTTTCTTTGGTTTGTTTATTAGAAATATCAGTCTTTGGGGTTAACAGGAAAAAAGGAATTTCATTCAGAGAAGATGACAGACTTTCCAATTTCTTGCTTCAACTTTGAATTGAGAATGTAATACCCTGAATTCATTATTGTTACTCCAGATTCTGCATAGCACTTTGAACTCATTCAAGAATGTAACAATACTCTCTGTTCCCCTTCTTCCCACCATTGTTCTGTGGCTGTGATTACCTGGTAATTTAACACTTTGCCTCTTACAGGGACTATTCCTTATCATCAATTACTGGTGTCTTGTTCACCATTGGAATCTACACCAAACTTCTATCTTTGATTTCATCTCTGGAATTACTGGAACCACCTCCAGACCTAATAATTATTTCAATCATCTAGGGAAAGAAAACTACTATGAATGGTGCAGAATCAAGAAATAATAGAGTCATTACAGAATCAGACCCTACACACGTGGAAGGAGAGAACTAATGGACAGGAAGAGAACAGAGAAAATGGTAATCAACCTATCTGCCTGAAGCAAGAGCACAATGGACATGCTGAGGCTAGCAGGAAACCTAAGAAGGTTAACACACGCTGTCAACGTGGACTGGAAGTGTGCATCACATGGAAACGTGTGTGGAATGTTCCCGTTATTTTTGTGGACCCACACCCAAGCATCTGGTAAGGCACTTGCAGTGATTGATGGTAGTAATAGTCAAAAATAGCAGGAGTACCGACTGAAGGAGCTGAAGGGGTTTGTAACCCCATAGGAAGAATACCAATAACAACCAACCAGACACCCCAGAGCTTTCAGGGACTAAACCACCAACCAAAGATTACACATCGAGGGACCCATGGATCCAGCCGCATATGTAGCAGAGGATGTCCTTGCTGGGCATCAATGGGAGGAGAGGCCTTTGGTCCTGTTAAGACTCGATGTCCCAGTGTAGAGGAATGCCAGGGTGGGGAGGCAGGAGTCGATGGGTTGGTGGAGGAACACTCTCATAGAAGCAGGGGGAGAGGGGATGGAATGGGGGGGGCTCCCAGGTGGGGAGGGGAACAGGGAAAGGAGATAACATTTGAAATGTAAATAAAGAAAATATCCAATAAAAAATGCTAAAAAAAAATACAGCAGAAAAAGCAGGACATGGTAAAACATGCCTGTAATTCCAGCACTTGGGAGGCAGACAGGAGGAAAGCCTCAGCTACATAGAAAGTTCAAAACCAGTCTGGAGTCATAGAAATCTAAAATCAACTTATCAAACAATTAGAGTCTAAGTAACCAAGACATTATCATAAGATGGAAAAGCAGAGCACTGGCCACATGGCAGAAGTGACCCGAGTTCACTGACTGAAATGATATAAAACTTAAGTTGGGAAATATCATCACATTTCTAGTACTATTCACAATACATAGTTATTTGTCTTACTATCACAATATTTAAACTTTGTGAAATGTATATCACATGTTTTACTGAAAACACATATTTAATTTTCATAAAAACATAAGGAAGAGTCTAGAGTGCTACATATCCCAAGGATGAGAACCATCACAAATAACCTCTTTTGCAGCTTTTAGGATCAATCCTAGGACCTCAAGCATGCTAGGAACATGCTCTGCTATTGAGCGACTCTCTAGACTACCATCATAAGTAGTTTTTAGGTATGTCTTTTAATTTAAACCTTGTTACTATTATAGTTTACATACAGGTCTTAGAAATATATTAAAAGTAATGAAAACTGTGCCTCTATGAAGATACAATTATTCAAAAGCAGACAAAAACTTAAAATATGGAAACCGTTTGCTTTCTTAATTCTCCAAGCAGAAATCTAAATAATGGAAATTCTTGGTTCATTTAACCCTTAATTTTACTCTGGTCACCTCAAAGCACTACAATTATTAAATCACTAGATGCTACCAGATTAAAAATTTTTCAGTTCCCTGGGGAGATGAATTCAAAGTGAGTCTAGGTTTAATATCTTAAGATATAACGATCCAGGAGACAACAGTGGTCAATAACATCCAGTCAGGAGAGGGTGTTTTCTTTTGAGACCTGGGAGGCTCTTCCCCTTGGCTTCTTAGAACCTCAGAGAACTGTCAGGTGCTCATACCCTCTCAAGCTATTTAACAGTGAAAACATATATTTGTCTCTGAAAGGATTCATATACAAAAGATGGGGAAGCAAGACCTGAATGGAAACCACAATGTAAACACACTGGCATCTAGGGTGAGCCTGACCTTTGGCTCGTTTTAGGTTCATGAGCTGACATGAGCTCTGCTGGACTGTGAAGAACACTCACCTCTTGGTCCTGTACCTGATGCACAAGTGTCCAACCAAGGAACTGCCCTGCAGGTCACTACCCAACACTATTACATTCCAAAGCCATTTGAAAACAAGTACAGTTTTGTAAGTGAAGGAAAAGATGTAATTAAATTGTCAAATGACTCATTTGATTTCGATAATACTAATGAAAGAAAACAAAACTATTCTGGCAGAACTAGATCAAGGGCCACCTTGAGTGATGGATGGTCAGACAAAATTGAGATTTGAAAACTATATATAAGTTTTAATGAATAATTGAAAAAAATCAGTGGCACTGAAAATTAAAAATGCAAGTAAAAATAACTATTCACATAAAATTAATGTCTCATTTTTAAAAGTAATCATTGCTAACTGTGGCTGAATTGAACAAAATAAGGATATTTGTATTAATTAATATTAAGATTACAAATGTATAGAGTATCACAGTAGATTCTGTGGTGTTACACTTCATGAGATTTTTACAATGGTCCACCTCTCGACCTATCTAGATTCTTATGAAGATGCTCATTAAAAGTTTATCACGCTTTCAAATAATTAGAAATAACATAAATATCCCAATTAGAATACTATGCTACTAGTAAAATTCGATTTTGTTCCAATGTGGCAGTGTACACCTTTAATCTTAGCATTTGAAAAGCAGAGGCAGGCTCTGTTAGTTTGTGGTCAGCCTGGTCTACAAAGTGAGTTCCAGGTCATCTAAGGCTGCTCTATAGTGAGACACTGTCTTAAAAAAGCAAGTTCTTTTTTTTTTTTTTTTTAATTAATGTTAAATATACTGGCAACAAAAAATAAAATAAAAAAATAGATTGAAAACATAAAAGCTGAGGTATTGTGGTTTAAAATTAAGTGGCCCCACAGGCCCATGTACTAAATAAAGCCTTTTTCCCCCAGCTTCTGGTGTTATCTTGGGATCCATGGAAGGTGTAGGACTCAGGGCCTGGATGAAGAGAATGAGTCATTGGGTCACACCCTTCGAGAGCATCTTGTCCCACTCTACCTCTCCTCCCTTAGCCACCATGCTGTGAGTCGCCTCTGCCACATGCTCCCATCTGATGGCTTAGCCAGGCCCAGAATAGAATCAACAGAGCCGACAATTATGGACAGATGCTCCTTTCTTATTCCCGTGTCTTTTTTCTCTCCCTCTCTTCTTTATTCCTTCTTGGCATGCCTTACTTGTAACCTTCCATTTATAGCTTTAAAAACACGTGGCTCCTAACTATATCCCAGATTCACCTTCCTGATTACTTCACCCACTGTGATTGTTCTGTGTATTTCCCAAGTTGATGTAATATTTAATCCTTCTCCTTACCCACCTTATTTCCCTTCTTCTCCCGATCTGAATATATGGCATACTCTCCTTCTATTTATTCTCTAACAGTTATTAAAGCCACAGGCACTGTGGAACCATAGTGGCTGAGGGCAACAGAGGAAGGGTCGAAGAAGCTTCAACCCTAGATGCCTCAAACAGGACTGCAGGAGTTGGCTACCTCCCCAATCCCAACCTGGTGCCATAAAGCCAGCCCCCCCCCCCCCCCCCATCAACACTAGCAGGAATGTATTACCTTGACAGTTATTAGGTTTCACTCCTTGTTTGACCTTATAAGCCCTCTGCCCCCACTATAGCCCCTGAGTATCTTGATGAAGCATCTTCCAGCACCCCTGCTCTGGCCGATGATGCATTGGGTCCACAAACCCTGCCGCAGAGACACTTTCTTTCCCACTGGCTGCACACTCATCGGCAACTGAGGTCCTGTTCTGCACCTGCCAGTGCCCAGCTAAGCTAAGCTTCTCTCCCTCCAGTCCAGCTTGGTGCACAACAGGCCTGGCTTCCCCAAGGGGGTAAGTGGACACAGGGTGGCAAGGTACCACTGTTTTTAATTGGCTAACATAACACTTGCATTGTGATAATTTTCAGCATCTGTGGTTACTCTTGAAGTTAACATCATGCTCACGGAGAACATAGAACTTACACTGAGAACCCACAGCTGCTGGGCTGCAGAATCCTTTTCTGAATTATACATTCAACACTATCAAATCTGAGTTCCACTTGAACATTTTGCATAGTACAGTTATTTTCAGTTGTGTTCAGGTTTTAGCACGTGACATAATTTTATCTCTCTGTGGCCTGAAAAAAAGCTCCAATGCATATAGATACTATATTTTCTTTATTCATTCATCTGTGGATGAACTCTTGGGCTGTGAATAGGCTAACTCTTACATTAATAATTATCTCTACACCAATAAGTATGGAAAGTCCATTGTGTGTGCAGAGCCCTAATGCAAGCAGAAAAGACAACAGAGGTATTGTGTCTATCTTCAAAGTGGGTGCAGTCTACCATGAAATATTCATATTAACATAGAAGCTAAGAGTAGTCTGAGAGTCCCAGAAGTGAGAATTAATGTACTGGTACTGATGGACATTGTGTGTATTATAGCTCTCCGAAGAGAAATGAATATATTGATAATAGGATTCTGTACATAGTTGCATCAACAATAAAATGATAGAATACATCTCTAGCTCTAAATTTTCACAGCTCAATGGTCCTTAATCTGGTAACTCATTCCTCAGAAGACCTGCTTACCTCAAAGTATTATTTATGAGGACAAAGTGAAGTGTCAGAAAAGGCTTTGTAAATTATAAATGATGCTACAAATGTAAGAATTTCTAAAAAGAAATGTATGATAAGCATGATATGAATATTTGTTGAATAAATGAATTAGAAAATAAAAACATACTTCAAACACATTCATTATATGGCTAAACTAAACTGTCTCCTGGCCCCCAATTATAAGATTATTGTCAACTCAGTCTTGTTATATTTTCACATTATTGGAGTTTGTATCTTAATTCCCTTTTTTAGTGCCTCAGATTTATGGCTTGTTATAAAAAACAACAGATAAAGAGAAAGAGAAATTGGAGAGTCAGTGTCATGTTTTGCGATAAAGAACATCTTTTATTTATTCAGAACTTCATTTATTGAATAATTCAGGCAAAGTCTTGTGCTTTATGATGCTAATATTCTGGTGAGTAGCCAGACAAGAAGTATACAGGCAGAGAGATAATTTATCTACTAATGATATTTGCCATGAAAGAATAAGACAAGATAAGGGCAAGATGCATAGTCGGGTGGGTGCTACCTTACATAGATTTGACAGAAAGACCTCTCTAGCAAGGTGTCATCAAGCCAGATGGTGTGATGGAGAAAGTCATCTGGGGTAAGAATATTCATGACAAAGACATTGAGATGAAAATTGCTTGAGCATTCAAGGAATCTCATAGGTAGGTCTGAACTGTGGCCCATGGGCAACATGTAGCCAAGGGTGGCTTGGAATGCAGCACAACAGAAAATCATCAACTTACTTAAAACATTATGAGATTTTTAAACAATCTGATTGCTCAATTCTTGAGAGTAACTTCATAGATTACAATGTCATGTCATGTCTAAAGATTGGACCACATTAGCTGGTGGTTAATTGTGGTGACAGGATGATAAAGGTGAAGAAAAACAGGAAACAGCAAATGAATTTTTTGTCATTTTCTGTATAGTTTTAGGGATACCAAGGATTAGAAGACATTATCTTCTATCAAGGAATACTGTATTCTAGAGAAAACAGGCTCTAGAGAGTATGGAGATAATATCACTTTGGAGGTCTATAAAGTTCAGAGAAGCCAAGGAAGAGGGATGTTTAGGGAGATTCTGAATTTTGCCCTGGAGGTTAAGGAAGATTTCAGAGAAGGGATGGAAGAGAACCATAAGGAGAGGGTGTTGATGAGGTTTGACACTCCAAACAGGAGAGAATACAGGCAAGGGGTGGGGGGCGGAGCCAGAGGAGTGCTAACTCACAGTTCCTGGGTTTGGTAGCTTGGCATCTCTAAAATGCTGATGAGAGGTATGTAAGCCAATCAAGTTGGATTGGTAGCTATGTAGGCTTTCCAAGTCTTAAGAAGTTTGAAAAATGAAGCAACATTTTAAAAAGTTAATTTTTATCTGAGCAACAAAGGGACTTGTTCAACAACAGTTTCTAGTGGAGGAAAAGGCGCTTGGATGGGAAGTAAAGAGATGCTATGCTTTAGGCATTACAGTTTAGCTGACTCAAGATCATTTGACCCAAAGGCAGTTAGAGAGATGTGCATGTCTTGAGCAAAATAGTCGTTAAAGGTATTGTTAGGTATGGACAGACACGTATTAGTTGCAGTCATTTTATGGACAGAGAAGCAAATTGAGGTTGGATGGAGTGAGAGACTCAGCAGCATTTAAAGCAGGGATGTGTTGACTCGTTAGGAGTTGCCATTTTATCATTGACCTCACTGCATTCGAATACCCTAATTATCTGTCAGTCCTTCCTGAGTAGACTGCAGGCCCTTGGAACGATGTAATTATAGATCATCTGCTTGCCATTGTCCTGGTGGCTTTAACATGCACACTTAATAAATGTATATTTAAGTGAATGATCAAATAATTACTTAATTTAAGGATTTTGTGGCTTAACATTCCAACTCCGTGCACCCATCATTTGGTGTGACATCTCATGGAAGTTTTTGATCTTTTTGTTTTTATCTTTTTTTTTTAATGTCTCTGTTTATTTATTTATTTTTAAGTAGATAATCTCCTGGCTACAGGGTCAGAACATTCAGTCTCTCTGTTTATCTCTCCACCCTCCTACATGGTCTTCCCCTCACCCCCTTTCTCCAACATGGCCTCAGACTAGCCTGACTTCAAATTCTGTGTGAAGCTGGGGTTGACTGTGATCTTCCGATCCTCTATGATGGAATTACAGGCATGGGCTATCTAACTTGGTTTTTGTGGTGCTCTCTAAGAACATTTAAGGGTTTACAGATTACAACTGTTGAGATTGTTCATGAACTAAGTCTAGTTGGCCTCTCCAGGAAGGCGCAGCTTCTGTTGGACTGTTCTAACTGCTGAGCTACTGAGCCTCAAGGACTGTGCTACCACCAAGTTCTCAGCCGCTCAGGTATGACTCAGTTGTTGTTACAATCTTAACATAAGCCAGCTTTGTGTGTCTGTATATTTATATATGATCACAGACACAGACACACACACACACACACACACACACACACACACACACACACACACA
>JADRCD010105216.1:0-16979 GCA_019843815.1 Montemys delectorum | reverse complement strand
GAGAGAGAGAGAGAGAGAGAGAGAGAGAGAGAGAGAGAGAGAGAGAGCACTCAAAGGGTGGGCAGGGGACAGGGGTAGGGGCAGGTGGCCATGGGAAAGCATTGCAGTATCTCTCAACAGTGTCCTGGGCAAGGCATGGTAGTGCAAGGGTGCAGGGCTAGACCTGCTTTTTCTGGGGCAAGCTGGGAGCAGCACAAGTGGCTGATCTTTAGCCAGAGAGTTAAAAGTGTCAGTTAAGTAGCCATGTCCAGATAATGTTTGTTGGGTACTGTGAATTAGACATGGAAACACCCTGAAAGTAGGAACAAGGCAGCAAAGGCCAACCTAATGAGTGTGGAAGTTATTAAAAAATGTTCCTATGGCAGTCCTTAGTACAAAATTTAGTATTTAATAAACAAAAATTAAAAAAAAAAACACAAGCAAATCAGTAAGGTCAAAGTGCTGGGTTATCACAGAGGCTCCAGTGGCACAATGTGAATCCTGGACTCCCCTGAAAAAAGCAGCCCACCTAAGCTTAGGAGTTTGTTCTAGGTCTGTAAGAGCTGAGGGAGGGGTCATGAAAACCACTTTTGAGAGGGAGGGTATCATCCAAGTGTTAGAGGTCCTAGAATGAGTGAGGGTCAGTGAAAAGACCAGTCATAAAGACTGAATGTCTCCATCCTCAAAGGCAGTATAGGGGTGGCTGTGAGCTCAAGAATGCCAGGGACCAGGGGACATTTATGCTGGCCAAGCAATAGAGAACTCTTTCTTCAAACCTGAGGCTTCTAGCACATTTCCTATTAATTTCATTTTAATTTGTCATTATCTCATTTAATTTATTTTTTTCACTTCATCACTATCTTATGCTAAAGGTCCTGGTAGACCTGTATGAGATCTGATATGTATTATATACAATTGATAATTTCTATTTTTGATTACTGTTTGTGGTTGAATAAATAGCAGTCAATGCTAAATCATTGAGAACAAGCTCAAATTCTTCAACATATAAAACAACTCTTTCTACATACTAAGAGTGAATACCTATATTAAGACATTCAGGAAAATCTAAAAAATACCATAAGAATGGCATACAGCTCTGATATTTTACTAAATCACAAGGATTTTGAGATATTTTCCTTATTTTTTATTAGATATTTTCTTTATTTACATGTCACATGATATCTCCTTTCCCAGTTTCCCCTCTGGAAAAAAAAAAACAAAAATGAACAACAACAACAAAAAAACCCTGTTCCCCTCCCCCTCCCTCTGCTCACCAACCCATCCTCTCCAGCTTCCTGGCCCTGGCATTGCACTGGCATATACACTGGGGCACAGAACCTTCACAGGGCCAAGGGCCTCTCCTCCAATTGATGACCAACTAGGTCATTCTCTGCTACATATGCAGCTGGAGCAATTAGTCCCACCATGTGTAGTCTTTGGTTGGTGGTTGAGTCCCTGGGAGCTCTGAGGGTACTAGTTAGTTCATATTATTGTTCGTCCTAAGGGGCTGCAAACCCTTCAGCTCCTTGGGTCCTTTCTCTAGCTCCTTCATTGAGGACCCTGTACTCAGTCCAATGGATGGCTGTGAGCCAATACTTTTGTATTAGTTGGGTACTGTCCGAACCTCTCAGGAGACAGCTATATCAGGTTCCTGTCATCCAGCACTTGCTGGTATCCACAATAGTGTCTGGATTTGATGGTTGAATAATGGAAGGATTCCCAGGTGGACCAGTCTCTGGATTGTCCTTTCTTCAGTCTCTGCTCCATAGTTAGTCTCTGCAACTCCTTCCATGAATATTTTGTTCTCCCTTTTAAAAAGGAATAAAGTATCCACACTTTGGTCTTCCTTCTTCTTGAGTTTCTTGTGGTTTGTGGTTTGTACTGTGTATTCTGATATTCTGGGCTAATATCCACTTATCAGAGAGTGCATACCATGTGTGTTCTTTTGTGATTGGGTTACCTCACTCAGGATGATATTTTCCAGATCCATCCATTTCCTTAAGAATTTCATAAATTCATAAGCCCCATTGTGTACATGTACCATTTAATAGCTCCATTGTGTAGATGTACCACATTTTCTGTATCCATTCCTCTGTTGAGGGACATCTAGGTTGTTTCCAGTTTCTGGCTATTATAAATAAGGCTGCTATGAACATAGTTGTACTTGACTTATATCCTGACTTTCCGGACTTATTTCCATTACTATAGAATTTAGCAGCTAAAGAAATTGGTGTCCCTTTTAATATACAAGGGAGAAACCAATTAGTTCTTCTTATGAATTGAAGTCCCTTGTTTGGGGGGTATTTGTTTTTAATTTCTCCAAAAACATTACTGCACACTCTTAGTCAATGTTCTTTTTCTACCCATAATGGGGCAATTTCAACATTAGTAAAAGGTACCACAATTTCTGATGGTCTATGCCTGCTAATTGATGAAGTTTCATTTTTTTCTTTTACAGTCAAGTCAGAAAGTTTTTCTACAAAGATCTTTAATTTTTTACTGTTTGAGTGTAAAAAATAACCATTCTAAGATATTATCTTTTCTCTGTATAAGAATTGCTATAGGAAAATGAGTAGAGGACAAAATAAACAAAATACAATCCAACCTTGGATCCAAACAGTTCACAGGTACATCTTGGAAGTTCTTTTGTACTATAGCCAATTCTTTCTCTGCCTCTGCTGAAATTTTTCATGGACTATTTAAGTTCTAATCACCTCATAACATTTGAAAGAAAATATTAAGCTCTTTATTAGTTAATCTAATTTGAGGATGTAACCAGTTAATGTCTCTCAGCAATTTTTGAAAATCATTATGTTTGTAATTGATATTTCCTTATTAGTATTTTCTGTGCTTAAATTTTCTATAATCCTATCTTTTATCCTAGAAAATTGATGGAATCTCCTGTTTGTATTTTTTCAAGAGCAATTTGTAATCCCCAACAAAGCAAAATTCCATTTACTTTAGCAATTTTTTAAGGTATCTGCATCTAAATCATCCTGTTAGATATTATCCATGTAATGGTAAATTTTAGATTGAGGAAACTTTATAAATTATTTGTAATGGATGTGGTTCAAATTATTGACACAAGGTAGGATTGTTTAACATTTCTTATGGTAAGACTTTCCAATGATATCTTTTTATTGGACAACTATTATTATAATTAGGTATTGAGAAATCAAACCTTTCCCTATCATGCTCATGCAAACAGATTGTGAAAAAGCAGCTGAGTCAACTAACCTGGACAATTGAGGGCTCCCAAAGACTGAACCACCAAACAAAAAGCAAGCTTGGGATGGACCTAGCCCTCCAATCCTGTACAAATATAGCAGATGTGCAACTCATTCTTTATATGAGTATCCCAACAACTAGAGTGTGGGCTGTTCCTAAAACTGTTGCCTGTTTGTGAATCCTGTTCACCTAACTGAGCTGCTTTTCCTGGCCTCACTAGGAAAGGATGTTACTAGTCTTTCAGTGACTTGAGGAGCCAGGGCTGGGTGATACAGAGCTAGGATTGGGGAAGGGGATCCCCCTTCTCAGAGGTGATGGGGGTGGGATATGGGAAAGGGACTGTATGAGGAGGATACAAGGAGAGAGGGATATTACAATTGGGATGTTAAGTCAATAAATAAATAAATTAAAGAAAAATTATCTGTATTATGAAAATGCCCTCCCCAATACAGGTGATGACTCACAAAAGCTAGAAGTAAAGTGTAACATTTTACTGTCAAAACTTTTCTGTAGTGACATTTTTCTCCAGCAAAACCATACCTCCTAAACCTTCCCAAACAGTGCCACAAACTGGGAAACAAATAATGAAGCCTATGGAGGACACTTCTCCTGCAAACTACCACATTATGTATTCCTCAAAAATACATGGAGGAATTGGTGCAGATCAAGACACTGAAGGCACATCATAACTAAAATTTATATATTGTGTCACCTAAAACCATGCCAGGAAGTTTGGTAAGGTAGAGAAGATTGTGACCTGAAGACTCCACCAGCACACACCTGAGGCTTAGGCAATTCCAAGCTCCCTGCCAGACTTCTGAACAGGAACATGTGCCATGCTTCTCATATAAAAGAAATGTGCCTTATGGTCACAGAGGCCCAAAACAGAGTTCTCCATGCTAATGAGGTACTTAGAGGCCTGGAGGGCTTAGGCAATAAGCTTCCCTTCCCATACATTCCTCCCTGCAAAAGGTGTTTAATCTCAGGCCCATCCTGAGAAGTTGAGTATGGTTTTACTCATCCATTTTCCACCATGACAGTAACCTGTTTATAACCACGAGCTGTCTTTCTTCATTAATATCCTTTGTGAGAGCCATGAAGAAGGCTTTTGCCTACAGAACCTTAGCCTAATTCTCCCATAGAAGACCTCTTTGCACTCCCAGTCACAATGTCTGCCAAGCTTTTTTCCACCAAGATAAAGGCAATTACCCCACTGGGACAAACTGGAGCTCCCCTCCCCAACCCACCCCCAGGCCCTGGGCTAGATGCTCTCCCTAGCCAACAGGTCCCCTACTCATTCTCTGTTCTTCTGTGACTCCCGGCAGTGTGTGGATATCCAAGAGTCTGAGAAGCCAACAGCCCTGGCCTCATCACAGTTTAGGGGTGGTCTCTAACCAGCTCTGGCTTTCCTACATCTTAGAGTGTGCTTTTCTACCCCTGAAGCAGTGTCTTGGCAATTCCCTACAACCCTGGCAGCAGTGTGGGATAAGCTTAGTCAAACTCTCCCCCCACCTCCCCCCAACCTTGTTCTGTCTCACCAGAAAGTTGGTGTTGTGATTCTGGATAGGATTCTGTTTGAAGAATAACAGGCTTTGAGAGAAATAGTTGGTAAAATAAACAACGTGAAAATATGGACAGTATAAAGCTTTTGTGGCATGATTACCCTTTCTTAACCTGTTAGCTGTATTTTTTTAAACTGAAAGTCTATCATTATTCTTACAGATGTATATAGTATGAAGAAGGAACTAAATCTAATACATAACCTACGCTTAGATGATTATGATACTAAATTTAAGTGTGGGTATGTGTGTGTTATATATGATAGAAAAAACACTGCTATTGACCTACTGACCTACATTCCTAGTCTTATTATTGTCTCCCCTCTTTGTGTGTGTGTGTGTGGTGTGTGCGTGGTGTTTGTGTGGTGTGTGTGTGTGTGTGTGTATGTGTGTGTGTGTGCATGTGTGTGTGTATGTGTGTGTGTGTGTATGTGTGTATGTGTGTGTGTGTATGTGTGTGTGTGTATGTGTGTGTGTGTGTGTGTGTGTGAATGTGTGTGTGTGTGTGTGTGTGTGTGTGTATGTGTGTGCATGTGTATGTGTGTATGTATTTGATGGGGATTGAACTCAGGTTCTAGTGAAGACTTTTACCATTGAACTACATTTCTGCCAAAGTTATACACTTTTCAAAATTTTCCATGTATTCAAGATTGCTTCAAAACTTGAAAACTTGTCATTTTGTATCAGTATTCTATGCAAGATGTCTATTTCACACAGATAATATCAATGTAACCATCAAATTAATTCTCTACCATTTTCATTAACTGGCACTTCTTTCCAATAGATATATTACTTCTAATGTGTATTACTGTGAGAAACCTAGTAATCACAGAATTAAAATAAGATTATTACTTTGATTGAGGAGTGAAGTCAGAGACACTAGTGCCTTAGGATTTAAAGCAAATACATTTTCCTTTATTTATTTTTTTATACTCCATATTCCATTCCCCCCCCCCCAATCCACCCCCCAACAGCTCCACATCCCACACCTCGTCTCCAACCCCCCTGTCTCCACATGGATGCCCACACCCCTCCACCCCACCTGACCTCTAAACCCCCTGGAGCCTCCAGTCTCTTGAGGGTTAGGTGCATCATCTCTGAATGAACACAGACCTGGAAGTCCTCTACTGTATGTGTGTTGAGGGCCTCATATCAGCTGGTGTATGCTGTCTGTTAGTGGTCCAGTGTTTGAGAGATCTCGGGGATCCAGATTAATTGAGACTGCTGGTCCTCCTATAGGATCACCCTTCTCATCAGCTTCTTTCAGTCTTCCCTAATTCACAACAGTGGTCAGCTGCTTCTGTCCATTGGTTGGGTGCAAATATCTGCATCTGACTCTTTCAGCTGCTTGTTGGGTCTTCTGGAGGGCAGTCATGCTAGGTCCCATTTGTGAGTGCTCCATAGTCTCAGTAATGTTGTGAGGCCTTGGGAATTCCTCTAGAGCGGGATCCCACTTGGGCCTGTCGCTGGACCTTCTTTTCCTCAGGCTCCTCTCCATTTCTTTTTTTATTAGATATTTTCTTTATTTACATGTTATATGATATCTCCTTTCCAAGTTTCTCCTCAAAAAAAACAAAAAAAAAGAAAAAAGAAAAAAGAAAAAAATAAAAAACAAAGACAAAACCAAAACAAAACAAAAAAACATGTTCCTTTCCCCCTCCCACTGCTCACCAACCTACCCTCTCCTGCTTCCTGGCCCAAGCATTCCCATACACTGGGCATAGAACCTTCACAGGACCAAGGGCCTCTCCTCCCATTGATGACCGACTAGGCCATCCTCTGCTATGCATACACTGCTGGAGCAATTAGTCCCATCATGTGTAGTTTCTGGTTGGTGGTTTAGTCCCTGGGAGCTCTGAGGGTACTAGTTAGTTCATATTGTTGTTTGTCCTAAGGGGCTGCAAACCCTTCAGCTCCATAGAACCTTTCTCTAGCTCCTTCATTGGGGACCCTGTACTCAGTCCAATGGATGGCTGTGAGCCTCTAGTTCTGTGTTAGTCGGGTACTGTCAGAGCCTCTCAGGAGACAGCTATATCAGGCTCCTGTTATCCTACATTTGTCTCTATATCTCCTTCCATGAGTATTTTGTTCCCCCTTTTAAGAAGGAATAAAGTATCTACACTTTGGTCTTCTTTCTTCTTGAGTTTCTTGTTGTTTGTGGATTGTACTTTGTGTATTCCAATCAAAATTGAGTATAAGTCTAGATGAACTATAAAATTAGTATCCCCCAAAAAGAGATAATTGTGTTCCTATGCATATTGTAGCACTATATATAGTAGTCAACATGAGAAAGTAAGTTATATATCTATTACTTGATGAATTAATAAAGAATACAGATACATATGGTTTTGTGTATAGAGGTATTTTATATCTTATGTAACTAGAAAATAAATAAAATTCTGCAACATGTGACACTGTGAATGGTAGTAGGGTAATTGAAATAGTCTAGGCAAAGAATGAAAAATATCTTATGACTTGCTTAGACATACATTCTTAAATAATTTATACTTATGGAAGCAAAGTAAAAGATAGTAAACAAGGAATGAGAAAGTTGTAACCTATGGAAGCCTGTTGATCAAAATATACCAATTTTGAATTATTTTTAATTTAAAATTATTTTATATGTATGAGTGGTTTTGTCCCTATGTATGTATATTATGTGTGAGTCTGGTGCCCAGTGAAGGCCAGAAAATGATGCTTCGTCCTCGGAAAATGGAGTTTAAGAAGGTTGTGAGCCAGTCTATGGGTGTGGTAACTTGAACCTGGATTCTCTGGAAGAGCAGCAAGTACTCTTAATTGCTAATCTATATGTTTAAGCATCAATTTTGAATTATTTTCAATAAATAAATTTTAGAGACCTAATGTACACTAATATTAGTGTGTTTACTAAAAATTTGATGGGAGAAGGAGGTTTAAATATCTTTATCTTCCCCACAAACAAATGGCCACTCTGTACAGTGCATAGTGTATGATTTATTTGACTATTGTAACCATTACATGGAACACAAACAAGGAATATGTAATTGTTATTCCTAAGTTCATCACTTTTTGTACACCTTGAACATATGGAATAATTTTCAGTTAAATGTTTTTGAAGGAACATAAACACAATGAATAACTTTGAAGATTATTCAGCATTTAGCTTTTGTCCTGTTCCTTTATTTTTCCTATAATCAACCCAACAGTGCTTAATTTTTATCTTGTATTTTAAGCACAACCTTTCTCTTGAGGCACTTTGTCTTTTTCCACAAAAGAATAATATAAATCATTTCAATATTTTTTACATCTGAAGAGTTAACAATGCAACAAATCCTCTTATTGACTCAGGTACATTGACTCAAGAACTGTGTCAGAGAATAGTGTTAAAGTAGGAATCAAATAGAAGGCCACAACAAACAGGCAATCCTCAATTATCTTGCTAATAATTGTCATCTTTTTAATTTACCTTTAGGAAAGGAATATGGAATTTTGAGCCATCTTGATACTTATTAAATTTAGAATTAGCTTAAGATAATAGATAAAATGTGATATTCATCAATAGTATATTTGATATCTTCATAATTTTCTTCTCATTTTCATAGATTAACATGAATATGAAAACAACTATTTTATTAGTATAAATTCTCCCACACACACACACTCAGAGAGAGAGAGAGAGAGAGAGAGAGAGAGAGAGAGAAAGAGAGAGGAGAGAAAGTTCAGAAGTCACACTAATAATAAAACTTATGTGTTAGATATTGTACAAAGTATTATATATATAGTATTATATATATATATATATATATATATATATATATATATATATATATATTGCTCTTGATTCCTTAAAGTGTCAATGTTGATGATGATAGCCTAACTCCAATTCTTAATTTTAATCAAATAGGCTCATATGACAGTTGCTAATTCTTGTACTCTACAATGTTGGCATAGAAACAAACATGAATCATATAAACTTCTGACAATGTATTTACATTAAGCAAAATACATAAAAGTGCTAGATTCCTTAGGGATAACTCAATCTTATTTGGGCATATTTAACGGTGAAAATAAAATCATAAAATCTGAGATGAGGGATGATAACACATTGTAAGGAATGTGGAACATACAACAGTTCAATATCAGGACAGCAGAAGCTCTGAGATGAAATTTGTAAAGGAAATAACCTATACTGTTTCCTGAGCCTGAAACACAAACTACTTGACTCTTTATGTTCAATTAGCAAATACTTGCATAATTATGTATTTTACCTGATTTTACAAAATAAAGGTAAAGCATGAGAAATGGATATAGTTTTATATTTTGAAAATGACATTATGTTTATATGATTAAATTCTATCAAAGAGGGTATCATTATCCAGTGATACTTCCTTTATGGACTTCTTTAGGTAGGAAGTCCTTTGAAATTTCATCAAGTACTTTCTTTTCTTCACTAGTATAAGGATACTGTTTTGGGTTTACATTAATTCTAAACAGATGCATTTAATCTTACCATTTTAGGAGGTAGACAGGTATGACTCTCTCTCTGTCTCTCTGTCTCTCTGTCTCTCTGTCTCTCTGTCTCTCTGTCTCTCTCTCTCTCTCTCTCTCTCTCTCTCTCTCTTTCTCTTAATTTTTAACTATTCACATTTTGATTAGTTTTTCAAATCACATATGCTACAAACCAAGCATGAGGAATATTATATACATTGCGGTTCACATAACAAAACACATTTATAAATACTTATAGGTGTTATTATGGCTTACACTGATATCATAAGAATATACTTTAATATGGCCCAAGTTTTTAGAAATTACAGGAGAAAGAGTTAAAGATAGAAAATAGAAAAAAATGAGGATGAAGTTAGAACATGCCCAACTGTTGCCTGGCTGTTTTGTCACATCTTTCTCTATGAGATAATTTTAATTCATTTTCATCTGGTTCCAGTAAATGCTGCTCCTGATGTGACCTGTTCCATTATTCAGGTATAATTGTGGTCTGTTGGCTTGGTTCTACTTGCCTTTAGCTTCCAAGAAACGATTTGTGGTGGTTATTGCTACTATTATTCCCTGCCTGAAGAAACCTGCCAAGGTTTTCTCAAATCCCATGACAATTTTCCTCAAGGAAAAATAAATAACTAAAATTACAGAAGTCTATTTTATTCTCAGATTTGTTTCTCCTTTGGAAAACACAATGTGATGCTTATTTCTCTGTGGCTTTGTCGGGGAGAATAATTTTCATATTAAACCTTATTGGTATAATGAGGTTAGAACTGGTGGTTGAGCCTCTCAGTTTTTGCTTTGCACAGATTTAATAGGATTCAGTTCTTTAGCATATATGATTCAGTGATCTTAGTTAATTTTTCAGCCTCTGTGGTCTATTTTCTAACTTCAATGTAAAATCAAATGTTCATACTATAGGCTGAGATATTATAAATGTAATAAATATATGTTGGTGGTTTCATATTGTCTCCTCATTTTCAAAGTGAGCAAACATGATTTTCATGATTTCCTCTTCTTTAGTTGATGGCTGTTGATAACATTGATTTTCATACTGCACATGTGGAAAATATTTAATTTAAACTGAAAGAATACATTTGACAGTGACATCAGTGATCCCAAGTGATACCTGATATAAATGATGTACAGGATACTTTGTGAAATTAACTCAGTCTTCCTGAGAATGAGCCAAATAATAGGTACTCATTAAATCAAGGACCTGTTGCTTCAAGAAACTTTAATAGGCAAAACAGTGCACACCTGCCTGCAGCCTGGGTCTCTACTATGCTAACAAATGTTCATTCTCATCTTTGCCTCTGAAAACAAGCCCAGCCTCTCCTCTGCTGTCCAGGACAAAGACAAATTAGAAATTTCTCCCCCCTTCTGATCTTCCCTTCTTTCACGTGAGTAAAATTATGTATTATAGGCCTAATAGATCACTGCTTATAAGCCTGCCTATCTACACTGAAAACCATAAGATTTACAAACCCTCTTTGTTCCCTAGCTTGGAAGGCACAGCTCTATCACTCCAAGGCGCCTTCATGGTTGCCTGCTCCCCTGATGCTATATCTCACTTGATATTCTGAACACTGAAGAATCTATCTCTCATTTCAGGACCCGTATCATGCTATACACAGTAGCTGTCTCTTCTAATGATCTCCTACTTCAAAAACTAATTATGGCTTTCCAACTAGTTCCTTTTGAAAAATAATTTTGGACTTGCTCCTTTCTCCTTACCTTCTTCTCTTTTCTTTTCAACAAAATGTTCTTACATTTTTGATTGTTTATAGATTTTAGAGTTTTTATCCAATTATTTTGATTACATTTTTCTTATGTATAATTTGAACATGATTATCTTTTCTTCCTTGACCTTAGATTAGACAGATACACTTAAAAGAGAGTAAATTTTTTAGTTTCTTTTTATTATGTGAGACTCCATATTGATTTTCACAGTGGCTGTACAACACTGCCACCAACAGTCTTTAAGAGATCCCTTTTATCCTCACCTTCTTTGGCATTTGTTATTTTTTATTATTATTACTATTCCTTTAATGATCTCTATTCTGACTTGGGTGAGATGGAATATCAATGTAGTTTATATGGCTGCATGTCTGTCTCAACACTGTCACTAGCAAGCCAACCAGGGAAGGCAGAACACAGTCCTCAATAGGGGTTGCAGTCTATGTTTCCCCAGGTGAGAAACTGCAGAGTCTAGAATGGATGATGTAGTTCCCTGTCTCCTGTGTACCCAGCCTCTGCTTGAGTATCTCTTGGAGTTGAGAACAGGGATACTTTGATCTACTCTTTCCCTCAGGGCACCTAGGTGCCAGGCAAGAAGAAGGTGGCTGAGCCCATGACAGGAGCAGAATCCAATTTGGTCCTGAGTGAGTGCCTAGAGTAAGTACCAATAGGCTGCAAAACACAAGGTCTTCTCTGGAAGATTTAGGTGCAGCTTTTTACAAATCACACAACACCCACCCCTAAATGGTGATCCTTATTGAAGGAGATGTCCCTTGCTTGTCGAAACTGTTTTATTTGATGGCAGATGTAAATGCATACATTTTACTCAGAGTGAGCCAGGGATTAAATACCATTTGTAGCAAGGAATGCCCAGGAAGGGACACTCATTGGCTAAACACAAGGACATATGTAGATACCTCACTAGCATGAAGAATTCCAGGTTTTTATGTTATTTGACTGTAGAGAGCCTTGGTAAGCGATGATAGCCAGCAGATGGCGCTGACATCTGGTGCTCTCCCAAGTTTACAGGTGAACTGCGTAGGTGCTAGCAGAATTCGCGCCAAGTCACGGCCCATCCTGGGGTATAATGCGCTCCTGAGTAAGCAGCCAATCAGAAATGAACATGCCGCTCCAGGGTATATTTAAGCAGCGCCTTTTCAGGGCTTGGAGTCTCCCTCTATGGAGCTGAAGGGTTTGCAGCCCCTTAGGACGAAAACAATTACTAACTAGTACCCTCAGAGCTCCCAGGGACCCAACCACCAATCAAGGACTATACAGGGTGAGATTGAATGTTCTGGCAGCAGGTGTATAGTAGAGGATTGCAAATTCGATCATCAATAGGAGGAAAGGACCTCGGCCTTGTGAAGGTTTTGTACCCCAGAGTAGGGGAATGCTAGGGTCAATAAATAGGAGAGGGTGGGGTGACAGGCATGGGGAGGGGGGAGGCAAAAGGAGTTTGTTCTTGTTGTTTTTGTTTGTTTGTTTGTTTGTTTTGGAGGGGAACCTGGGAAAGGGAAAATTTACATGTAAATAAAGAAAATATCTAATAAAAAAATTAAAAAAAAAAGAAAGAAGATGCAATAAACGGTTGCTGCAGAAGGATCCTGATGTCCACGTATGTTTTTGCCGGCGAGAAGATTGTGCGGGTCACATTTGACCAATTGCCATAGTCCTCTTAGTGGTATGTTATAGTTAAATGTTCAAGATAAGGTAGTTTGGAAGAGATCTGTCTCCATGCCTTCCATTCTCCATTCTGAGATTCTTTGGGGTTTAAGCCTGCTCAACCATACAAGTTCTTCTGTATGGTGGCATAGTACACTTGCCCCACAATAGTTAGAATTTGTATTTCTCTGACAGCTCATATGGTTGAACATTTTTCATATGTTTATTAGCAATTTATATTCATCTTTTCAAAATTGTATGTGTTTTATTAACCCTATACCTCTTCTTCGTATTTACCAGAATGGCTCCAAGTCAACACATTGTAGAGATACTTGCACAACAATAACTTTTAATCCCTATTCCTAATAAGTAAGAGACTAAAACAACTTAAGTGTCCACCAATAGAATAATGAAAATAAAAAAGAATATTATAAAACTAATAATGTGTCATATTTATCTATCTATTTATATCTATGTATCTATATCTATCTATCTACATATATATCTGGATAGATCTATATAGGTATAGAGTTAGAGACAGAGATTGAGATATAGAGAAAGAGATAGAGAGAAAGAAAGAGATAGAGAGAGAAATAGAGATAGAGAGAGATAGAGATAGAGCTGGGCAGTGGTGGCACACACCTTTAATCCCAGCACTTGGGAGGCAGAGGTAGATGGATTTCTGAGTTCGAGGCAAGCCTGGTCTACATAGTGAGTTCCAGGAAAACAAAGGCTATACAGAGAAACCCTGTCTCAAACCCCTCCCCCCAAAAGATAGAGATAGAAATGGAAAGAGAGACCAAGAGAGAGAGAAAGGGAGAGTGAGGCATCTATAAAAAAAAAGAATGAAGTTATATCATTTACAGGAAAAACAGATATAATTGGAATTAATTATAGTAAGCAAGTTAAGGAAGCCTCAGAAGAAAAAAATGTACATTTTTCTTCATTTGTGGTTCTTAAGTTTTTTTGCAGATACATAAAATCATATATGTATGCATAATATGAATGTAGGGAGTGAAATTATTTAGGAGGAAAACAGGGGCTAAAGTAAGAGAAGAGAAAAAGTCAATGTAGTTCAGTACAAGGGAAAATTGATTCATAGTAAATTAAGTATCCCTATGTACTTATAAAATCTAGTATCATGTACAGTGAATTCAGACAAATAAATAAATAAGAGACAAATGGATACATTTTCTATTTAAATACCATTTACATTCAAATTTGAAAAAAATATACTCGGAATTGGTCAAGCCCAAGGTGCTATATATTTTATATATAAAATTGCTGAAAAATAAAACGCCTTCCAATTACTTAAATCCAACACACATTTTTATATTTATATTTTATTTATGTATGTAGGCCTATACCAGTTTATTTACATCGTGTACAAACAGGTATGCATACAGACCAGAAGTAGGTTCTAGATGTTGTAAATACAGCTATAAGAGAGGTTGTTAGTTGCCTGATATGGGTTCTGGAAACTGACTATGGGTCTTATTCAGGAGCCACCTCTCTAGCCTCCACTAAAGTCAGTTTACAAAGAAAGATTTATTTTCAGCTCTAAACACACAAGTAAGAGTACATTTATAAATCATAAGGATCTTCCTTCTTCTTGAGCTTCACTTGGTCTGTGAATTATATCTTGGATATTCCCAGTTTCTGGACTAATAGCCACTTATCAGAGAATGCATACCATGTGTGTTCTTTTGTGATTGGGTTACCTCACTCAAGATACTATTTTCTAGTTCCATCCAATTGCCTAAGAATTTCATAAATTCATTATTTTTAATAGCTGAGTAGTACTTCATTGTGTAAATGTACCATATTTTCTGTATCCATTCCTCTGTTGAGGGACACATCTGGTTTCTTTCCAGCTTCTGTCTGTTATAATTAAGGCTGCTATGAACATAGTGGAACATTTATCCTTATTACATGTTGGAGTATCTTCTGTATATAAGCACAGGAGTCGTATTTCTGGGTCCTCAGGTAGTAATATGTCCAATTTTCTGAGGAACTACCAAATTGATTTCCAGAGTAGTTGTACCAGCTTGCAATCCCACCAGCAATGGAAGAGTATTCCTCTTTCTCCACATCCTCCATAGTATCTGCTGTCACCTAAGTTTTTGATCGTAGCCATTCTTACTGGTGTGAAGTGAAATCACAGGGACTTCAGTCCTTCTTAGAAGGGGGAACAAAATATTCATGAGAGGAAATACGGAGACAAAGTGTGGAATACAGACAGAAGGAAAGGCCATCCAGAGACTTCCCACCTGGGGATCCATCCCATATAAAGTCACCAAACTCAGATACTATTGTGGATGCCAATAAGTGCTTGCTGACAAGAAGCTGATATAGCTGTCTCCTGATAGGCTCTGCCAGAGCCTGAAAAATACAGAAGTGGATGCTCACAGCCAACCATTGGACTGAACATAAGGGCTCCAATGAAGGAGCTAGAGAAAGGGCCAAAGGAGCAGAAGGAGATTGCAGCCCCATAGGAGAAACAACAATATGAACCAACCAGTACCTGCAGAGCTCCCAGGTACTAAGCCACTGAAGAGTACACATGGAGGGACCCGTGGCTCCCGTTGCATTTGTAGTAGAGATGGCCTTGTTAGATATCAATGGGAGGAGAGGTCCTTGGTCCTAAGAAGGCTCAATGCCCCAGTGAAGAGGAATGCCTGAACGGTGAAGCAGAAGTGTGTGGGTTGGTGAACAGGGGGAGGAGGGATGTGATAGGGGATTTTAGGGGGGAATACCAGGAAAGGGGATAACATTTGAAGTGTAGCTAAAGAAAAAAATCTTATTAAAAATTAAAAATTAAATAAATAAATAAAACACAATGATGATTAATGTCATCATAGAATCTATATGAAAATTTTTCATCATTCATGCATTCTAAACCCACAATGGCCTCTGTGCACCTGACCCAGAATGAGTAGAAACCCCAGTTGTTCTTTCAAATAGCAGTTTTGCCATTTGGAAGTAATTTTCTAAAGTCTCATCTTTCTTATTTGATTTTATTTCTTTCAGCTCCATAAGCCATTTGGGCTTGGCATCATTCACACTTGCTTCTTTCTTAACAGTTTGGCTCCTGCTTTTTCGTGTGTACCATGTGACCAATATTGCAGAAGAATTCATGTCAATTTTTTGTAACCAAAAGTGCTGAGTCAGTACCTGTGTTTGTGCATTATATAGACATTTTTAAACGTGAAACATTACTTTGGGTGAGATAGTGCAGAATTTTAGTTTGACTAGAAACAAGAACTATATACGGAGATGGAGATTATTACAGATGAGGAAATGATTAGCAAAGTCAATTATATAAATAAATAATGATAATATGAATTTGTTAGTCAAGAGGACTTATAGGAACATAGATGAAACTTGAGCTTGGAATGAAAATGTAATGATTTTAAAGCTAAGATACATGAAGGTATAGTTAATGAGAAGTTGCTAAAGGTTTTTGATGATGGATAAGTTATACTTAAGGTGACATTTAAAAAATATAATCATGTACAGATCCTTACTTTGTGTATTATAGCTTTCAGTCCAATGTTTTTATGGGACTCCTGAGTGAGTGAATGACTGGGTCTTGAATTCTTATGTCTTCTCTTGGGCTCTTTTCCTTCTGTTGGTTTGTCCTATCCAACTTATATGTGATAGTTTTTGTTTTATCTTATTATATTTGATCTTGTTATATTTTTGAATGAATGAATGATTAATGAATAAAAACAGAGTCCAAGGGTAAAAGTTAACAACTAAACTGTCATTTATACCTGCTGGGAGAGGGAAAATCAGTTTTCTCCTCTAGCGTAATACTGTATAATGTAGTGTAATATCAAAAGCTCAAGGCAGGCCTCATTTCAGGAGTACTTGACCAACATTTAATGGATTTCCCAGTTTTGTATGCTTTTATTTAGTTATACGTATTTTTTTCTTTTCTTTTTTTTAGGGTATATTTTATTTTATTTTCTTGATTTGAGGGGTTTGGTTGTTTATTTAGGATATTATCTATTTTTTGGAAAGAACTTAAAGTTGGTTGAGTAGCAAGGAGAAAATGATCTAGAAGAACTTGGGGGAATATAAGCAACATATTTAAATTATGCTGGAGAGATTGTGGAGAAAGAGGAACACTTCTTCACTGCTGGTGGGATTGCAAACTGGTACAACCACTCTGGAAATCAGTGTGGCAGTTTCTCTGGAAATTGGACATAGTTCTACCAGAGGACCCAGCCATACCACTCCTGGGCATATACCCAGAAGATGCTCCATCATGTAATAAGGACACATGCTCCACCATGTTCATAGCAGCTATTATAAATAAAGCTGCTATGA
>JADRCD010105213.1:8076-18126 GCA_019843815.1 Montemys delectorum | reverse complement strand
GGGTATCCTGGGCAGGGGCATCCTGGGCAGGGGCATCCTGAGCAAGGGCATCCTGGGCAGGGGTATCCTGGGCAGCGGCATCTGTACACATTGGCTCTCCTGACACTTGGCACATTCCTCAGGTGTGTTGTGATGGACTCTAGACACTAGATGCAAACCGTTGTTGTCCTTGGTCTAGCTCCTAGTAGAGAGACAATGTGGTAACACTGTGACAAAATATCAGACACAGCAGCCTAATTGGGGGAAGGGTTATTTTGGCTCATGGTTTTTGAGTCTAGTCCGTTAGGATGGCAAAAGCACCGTGGTGGGGATGTTGTTTTTCAGTCACAACTTACATATTTGAAGCCAATCACAGATGAATATTTGAAGTTGCCTCCTTTAGGGGACCAGGAGAGTGGCTCAGTCAATAGAGGGCTTACCTAGCATTCATGAAGTTCTGAGTTTGATTCCCATGAGCACAGTGATGTCTGCTTGTGATTCTTAGCAGTTGGGGTGTGGAGGCAAGAAGATCTGAAGCACAAGGTCATCCTTGGCTGCATATCGAGTACTAGGCTAACCTGGGCTATAAAGACTATGTCTCATAGTCTGGGCTATAATGCCTGGGTCTCAGAAGAGAAACAAAAAGAAAGGGGACAAAAATCCTGATTTAACTTTATCAAGGACATTAATGTACTATATCCTGGTCATTCCTGCAAACAGAAGAAAAAGAGGACAGAAGAGGAGGAGAAAGAGGGGGAGGGGACAGAGGGGGAGGGAGAGGGGAAAGGGGGAGGAAGAGGAGGAGTAGGTAGTGGCCACAAACTAGAAAAACAAAGATTTTGCCAAGTCATTCTTACTTTGGACTTTTCCAGAACCCAGTGTTGGTTTTGCTGGAGTAGGCTTTCTTCTACTATCTCTGACTCTGTTTGTTTCTAAATTCTAAGGAGGGCAAGGGCAAAGTTTGTAAGCTGTGGATCTCAGCAACTAGAGCAGTTGGGGATTAGGCTATGCTTAGAGCATGCACATCTGGGCAAAGTCTCATGGTTTTCTCCATTCAATGTGAAACCCAAGATAGTAGGTGTCCTGCTATCCTGTGGCTGCAGGTGGATACTTGCTTCTCCGATGGACCCTGAAGATACTGGTTTCTGAAGTTCTATTAAGAGGGAAAAAAAATAAATCCAAATGTTCCCAGTAGAAACGTTGAGTCATGAGTCTCAGGTGGAATTCTTGTGACCTGGCTGATCACCGGGCATAATGACATTTCAGCAGCATGCCTGGAGCCAAGGGTATGCCAAGGGACAACATCTGGAGAGATACTGAAGTAGAAGGAAAGGAAGACAGTATGGTCTTCAGGCATCAATCAAATCATCCAGGAAAATGTAGGAAATCTGGTTCAGGGTGAGGTCAGAAACGAAGGCCAGACCAGGCAAAGTAGGAAAGTAAGGACAGAGGTTGGGCTCACATACTGGGAAGTTCCTATGACTTACTATTCACGTTTTGTGGCTTACGGTGTTCCCACGGAACAGAACTGACCATGTTTGCTCATGGGAAACAATTACATCTCTCCCAGTAGCTTCTAAGAATGCTGAGGTTTAAGAGCTAGAAGAGAAGTAACTGCCTCCCTACAATCTTGTTACTGGATTATAACAGGGTGTTCCATTTGGAGTTCTGCCAGAGAGCTGCTTACTAGGCAAGTATCTATGAGCGAATGAATAGGCACGAAGACCATTCCCATGAACCAGTCTGCAAACTCTATGAAGTCCAAGCTCCCTGTCTTTTTTTTTTTTTTAAAGTAAACTTTTTTTGTTTGTTTGTTTGTTTTTCTGAGACAGGGTTTCTCTATGTAGCCCTGGCTGTCCTGGAATTCACTCTGTAGACCAGGCTGGCCTGGAACTCAGAAATCCGCCTGCCTCTACCTCCCAAGTGCTGGGATTAAAGGCGTGCGCCACCACTGCCGGGCGCTCCCTGTCTTTCTATGGGATCTGAACACCTCTCCTTTGTGAGATGGGTTTGAGACTAGCTCAGTCAATTCGAGGCAATGGAAATCATAAACAGACACACAGGACCTTTCAGAATAACACTCCAGGATCCATCCCCAAAGAAGAAGATGGACATCTTTCAACACCTTGCTTATACCCCGTTCTTGTACTGCATAGTCTGCAGGATGTGTGCAGTATTGCATGGAAAATATTTCAGTCTATACACAATCTCAAATAATATTGATGTGTCAATTTCAAGCATACAGTATGTCAAATAGGAGATTCTCTCTTGCTTGTGAAAATGTATTAGTTCACCCTGGAGTTGTTTATTAACCCCATTATACCTAAGTAGAACTGAGTGATAAGGCTTATTATTTGAGGCATAATATTCCTACTATTATTTTTACAGATACACCCTCCTTCCCAGCCTTTGTTGTGGGTTGAATTCTTTCTCTCTCCCCCCACCTCTCTCTCTCTCTAAAGAAATGGTTCTCACTGTGTTACCATGGTTGGCTTAAGACAATTGTGCTCAAATGATTCTCCCGCCTTAGCTTCCTGAGTGCTGAGACTGTAGGGTCACAAACATGTTAAAGTCCTAATTGCCTCACACTGTCTGTGGCTGTGACCTGGGTCATCTGAAATCCAGCAACTGGGCCGTTAGATCAGCCACAGGCTCACTAGAGGACAGCCTTGTGAATTCGGAGACAGACAGCAGTTGGGAGAATCCAAAAACTGGTGGGTGATTGCAGAGTTGGGATGTTGGAAAGATGTTTCCCTGAAGCCTTGCTTTGTGTACAAAAGTGTGAGAAAGCAAACGTCCAGGTGAGAAACCAAGTTTGTGCCGTTTTCCGCCATTCCTTTTGAAACACTAGGTTTTGACGATGCATCCCTCCTTTTGACATCAGGGGTTTCCTGACTAAAAGGTAGATTCTGGAGCAGGAAGCACAGTCCTGAATACGGCATTCAGTCAATTCCAGAGATGGCAGGGATGGCCAAAGGATAGGACATAGGAAAACAAATAAAACAAAGACTGTCTCTGTTTCATTGAGCAAAAATACATACCACAAAGGTTCTGTCTGCTCCTCAAGGTGTAGTGTTCCACCCAGGCTTCAGGACTGGGCTGCTTTGGGCCAAGAGCTTCCTCAGTAGAAGCAGCAAGCAGACACCTCGGTGAGTGCACACGGCTTTCCTTTCACTGTTACTTGATTTCTGAAATCAGTGTGCATGCTTCAAAGTAGTTTGGGAATACTTGGCTTAAAAAATATCCTTAACAATGAAGGGGAAGGAAGGAGGGAACAAGGAAAGGAGGGAGGGAAGGAGAAGACAGACATTTGTGTTAGGCCATGCCTTCTAGGAACGATGGCTAATGTGTTTAGTATTTAAGCATAGGGGGGACTTCTCATGAACTCATTCAGTTCTATCTCTAGAGTGGCTGAAGACAGCGAAGCAGCTCCCTTCTCCCAATGGAAGAGTCTTTGCACAACCCACCCCCCTTCTCTTCCAGGTCCTGTGGGCACACTATCACATCAGTCTGGCAGATGATATCATGAGATGATAAAAAAAAAAAGCCTCTATAGTCAAACCTGGCACAGTACCAAAAACTTATCATTCTACATTGAGTCATCCAAGGAGATAGGCCTTTGCTAGTTGAGAACCATGGCTAGGGATATATCTCAATTTCTTGGATTTGACAAGTAGTACATAAGAAAGCCATGGTGATACATGCCAATAATCCCAACACTCAAGAGGCAGAGGCAAGAGGGTCGGAAATTCAAGGTTACCCTTTACTACATAGTTAATTCCCGGTCAGCCTGGGCTACCTAAGGCTCTGCCGTTCATGTTCACTGTTGGTTAGGTTAGAGATAATCGACCAGCCAGCTCAAGAAGTGCATATCAGGTACCAGCAGCTCCACTGTGCTGTGTAGGCAGGGTCATAGGTAGGACAGCAGGAATTAGAGTTACCAACGTCAGATGCTTTTCTCATTGCTGTGGCAATGTAAGGGAGAAGGATTAGTTTGGCGTGTGGTTTGAGGGTACACGCTATCACGGTGGTGAAGAGGTGGCAGCGGGTCATGGTCACACTCTGCCTGCAGGCAGGAAGCAGAAAGAGATGAATGCCAGAATGCCACTCATGTTCAGTTAGGACTCCAGCCTGTTAGAGGGCACCACTCACACCCTGTGCAGGTCATCCTTCCCCCGTTACACCTCTCTTGGAAGCACACTCATAGGACCTGGTTTCCTGAATGTTTCTAAACCCTGTCAAATTGACCATCAAGGTTAACCTCCCAGGAAGATCTATGTGTCCACCCCCCCACCCTTCCTTTATGTGTAACTTCTCTGGATCTATGGCTTGTAGCTTTGTCATCATTTACTAATGGCTAATCATAGATTTTACAGGTGGATTGATGGTGGGTAGGGACGGGAACAGGAGGATCAGGTGGGGAAGGGAAGGGAAGGGAAGATAGGTTGAGGAAGGGAATTCAGAAAACTCAGCTGAAATCAAGGGGCATTTGAAGGATGATATGTGTACTGGCTGGTTTTTTTGTGTCAACTTGACACAAGCTGGAGTCATCACAGAGAAAGGAGCCGCCCTTGAGGAAATACCTCTATGAGATCCAGCTGTAAGACATTTTCTCAATTAGTGATGAAGGGTGGAAGGGCTCATTGTGGGTGGTGCCATCCCTGGGCTGGTAGTCCTGGGTTCTGTGTAAGGAAGCAGGCTGAGCAAGCCAGGGGAAGCAAGCCAGTAAGGAACATCCCTCCATGGCCTCTGCATCAGCTCCTGCTTCCTGACCTGCTTGAGTTCCTGTCCTGACTTCCTTTGGTGATGAACAGCAGTGTGGAAATGTAAGCTGAATAAATCCTTTCTTTTCCAACTTGCTTCTTGGTCACGATGCTCATACAGGAATAGGAACCCTGACTAAGACAGTATGGGAACCTAGTGCAGCAGAAACGTCCTAAGATATGTGACAGTGATCCTAAGGATGTAATGGGGAGACAGAGTCAGCTGGCGATCTCTTGTAACCAATGAGGCTTCCGGTTGCAGGTAATGGGGGATACAGGGTCAGCTGGCGATTTCCTATCACCAATGAGGCTTCCGGTAGCAAGACTGGGTTGCCTTTAATTGAGGTTTGGCCAAGGGAGTCCCATGGAAATCCCTACAGAGCCCAAACTGTTACTCAGACAATGGATGCTCTCTGAAACCGACAGTGGCCCTCCGTGCAGAGGACAACAGCCACACAACTCACTGAACATGGAAAAATCAAGCTGGTACCTACATGGAGCCTTATCCCTGCATTTTGGTGTCTTTGGTGTAGGCAGGCACTCTGCAAGCTACTAAAAGGGAACCATAAACCCTAACCTAACTACACAACCTTTGACCTATAATCTGTCCTGTCTGCAAGATGTGCTAAGGCAGTGGTGGCACAGAACTTGTGGGAGGAAACAACCAATATGTGATCTGACTTGAGACCCACTCCATGATATAAAATCCATACCTGACCAAGAACCAGATCAAGTGTGATCAAGGACCAGAGACTACATAACCCAGAGACCTAGGGTAAAACTAAACACTACCAATCTAAAAAATGTACTAATAAGATGACTCCTAGTGATATTCTGCTACACTCATAGATAGTGCCTTACTCAGTTACCACAAGAGAAGCACCCTCTGGCCTCCGATGGGAACAAATGCAGAGACCCACAGCCAGACATTGTGTGGAGAGAGTCTAAATGCTATGTCTCCATCACACCCCTCCTGCTCAGAGCTCAGGGAACACAGGAGATGGGCAGAAAGAGTGTAAGAGTCAGAGTGGGTAGAGGCCAGCCAGCATTCTGAGGCTCTCTGAGTCAACTAAGCAGGACTCATAGGAAGTTCAGAGACTGAAGAGCAAGCACAGAGCCTACATGTCTGTACAGGTCCTCTGAGTATAAATTATAGTTTTCAGCTTAGTACTTTTGTGGAACTCGTGAGTGTGTGAATGAGTGGGTCTGATTTCTGTGCCTGTTCTTGGGGCTCTTTCCCTTCTGTTAGGTTGTTTTGTCCAACCTTGATGTGGTGGTCTGCCCTTTCTTTATCTTACTATATTTCATTTTTTTTCAAAAAGAACTTATGAATCCAACATATATTAACATAGTGGTAACAGTTTTTTTAGACTGCTCTACAGCACAGTTTCCAGTTTAGAAAGTCAATCCACATCATGCTTATGGAAACAGCAGCCAGCAATTCCTTCTTTTTATTCAACTTGCATGTTATGGAACTTTTTTAATCTTGTAAGAAAGACAAAATGCTTTCTTTCATAGAGCATGCAGGAAACCATTAAAGTGATGTTGACTTAGTCATTCCTAAAAGCCTACCCTCACTACCGGCAGAATTCTCCGACCTTATTGATGAAGGCAGTAACTACTGAGGAACAGAGATTAATTAGTCCACAGTACTGAAGCGACAGGGTCTCTCTGTGTAGTCCTGGCTGTCCTGGAACTCACTCTGTAGACCAGGCTGGCCTCCAACTCAGAGATCCGCCTGCCTCTGCCTCCCAAGTGCTGAGATTAAAGGGATGTGCCACCACTACCTGGCAAATGCATGGTATCTTAATGTTGGTACATTTAGGCTTATGCTTTAAGGAACTGATTCGGAGAGCACCCAGCGTCTATGCAGTTCCATTGTTTAGTTGTAAGCTAAGGTAAGCTAAGGTCTAGATTTATTCAGGGGTCAAGAACTCATTGAGAAAGGAACATGAGGAAGATGCTTTGCTAACTGGCCAGGGAAAATATGTGACACAGAATAAAATGGGACAAAATCCCCTTACTTCTGAAGACTGAGTCTTCTGCTCACGTGGGTCTTGCTAGCTTTGTTACCAGCTCCATTAGATCACAGGATAAAATAGGGAATAGTATTCCCTTCATTGTGTTTTTTTTCTTTTTTCAAAAAAGATCTAGTCTCTAAGTCCTTCTTTCCTTTAAATTGTATTATCTAAAAAGATGGACACACGTAATAAAGCTTCTATTTTGTCTATTTGTTTTTTAAGAAAATCAAGTTTAATTATCACAGAGATGGGGAGCTGGCTTTTCAAGTTAAGTGTGCTTTCTGTGCAAGCATGAGGACCTGAGTTCAAATCTCTAGCACCCATCCTAAAAGCAAGCAAGCAAGCAGGCAAGTGAACAAACAAACAAGAAAACCCTGATGGTGGCTACACGTGCCTGCAATCTCAGCTCTGTGGGATGGGCACAGGCAAATCCCAGGACTTGCTGGCAAGCCAGCCTAGCCAGAGCAATGAACTTTGTTCTGGTTTAGTGAGAGCCCTCTAGCCTCCACATGCACACACACACACACATACACACACACACAGAAAGAAAGGCAGCACACTATCATATTATAGTTCTGGTCACAAACCGCTCTGACTCTGCGCCTCTCTGACTTCTGCCCTTGTGGTCATTTACAAAAGAATCTGCTCATGGCTACAAAAGAATCCTGCTTTTTGTAACCTGGCACGTAGTTGCCTCCCTTACAGCCAAGGGTACCTACGCCATTGAATTCTGGACGATTGAATGTGAGTAGGTTAGAGTGCTGGGGGCATGTAGCTCAGTTGGTATGCAAGGAACCTCAGGTTAGACCAGACTACCATATAAGCTGTACATGGTCTCAAATCACAGCACTTGCATGGTACAGGCTGGAAGATTAGAAGTTCAAATACATGCTTGGCTATGTGGTGATTTTTGAGGCCAGCCTGAGATCTTGCTTGCATAGATACACAAAGTGGGCACACTGACTATCACACCAATTAGGTGTGCTGACTATCACACCAAGCAGGTATGCTGACTATCACACCAAGCAGGTGTGCTATCACACAAAGTGGGCAGGTTGAGTGTGACCCAAAAAGAGGGACGACTGCTGAAGTTGACATCGATCAAAGTTGTTAGTGTCTTGTCTGTTATTTACTAATGACTAAATTCAAAGCCATGTATTTTGGACAAGAATACCAAAGAACTGTCAGGCATGGTGGTCTACACCTGTACTGCCAGTTCTAGGGAAACAGGGTTAGAAGGTTCAACTCACAGTCATGCTCTTGACTGCGTAGTAAGTTTGAGGCCACACTAAGCTCCCTGAGACACTGTCTCAACAACAAAACAAGACCCAAAAGCCCACGGAAATGCTGCTGTGTCCTCTCAGTGTGTCATGTCAGAAGATACATAATGTTGATACGTTTTGATTGTGATAGTAACTCTATCACACATTTCTCCAGTGTTAATTCTGTAGCCTTGGATTTAGCCTTGTAGGGTGTATTTTGAGTCCATGACAATGTCCTCTTTGTACTTTGATCTGCTATTGTTTGTGCCATTTCTCGCCTGTGGTCGTTATTTCCGATGTGTGCTATGAGCACCTTTAGGTTTTCTGTTTCCCCTCAGTCATTAACTAGGATTCACCACTAAGAAAGAAGCTTTCCTGGTTGTTGTTGGAGACGGCCTCCCTGGTGTCCTGGCTGCTGGCTGGGTGCCTTGTCTGTGACTGGAGGTCACCTTTATCCAGGGAGAAACCAGCAGGCCCATGGAAAGGTGACAACAACTTGACCCTGGAGAAAAACATTGCACTTCAGTCTCTCCCATTGCTCTCCAGGTCTGGACATGCTAACACCACTGTGAGCTAATAAGAACACTTTCAAGGTAAGCACGGTCACAGCATGATTGGCTGACTACATTTGGGGTGAGGATGTTCATCAAGTCAGGAGAGAAAGAGGGAGGGCTAGTAATGGGGCTGGCGAGGACAAAGATTCAGCATTCGTTTCTGGTTCACATTCGAAACAGCAAAAGGCCATGTTCCTCAATCCCAGCATGAGTGAGACGATGACCTTCATGTCCTTTGATGGTTTCAGATAATCAAACAAAGCCTTTTCAACAGACTTGGCAGGAGGCTCGCCGCCGAGTGCCTTTGACCCAAGAATAGAACTTTGATTTGAAAGGGACTACAGACCCTATTTTCCCTTCATAGGTGGGTGGGCAGAGAAAACAATCTTTTTCCTTTCTTATAGAAACTGTACTCCCTGGTGTTGGTGGAAAAAATAAGGGCAGGACCTTTCACTGGGTGAATTCCAAGGGTTTTAAGGTCGGGAACTCGCAGTTCTCGCAGTACTATTTCCTTGCAGATGGACAGGGGACGGTGAACTATCCTCTGTGGTGTGTAGACCAGAGAAGGTACTACTCAGTGGAGGTGAACCAGCCTGCATCTGCAGATAGTTGATGGGCATGAGGCACAGGGCAGCTGGTGTGATTTAGATAAGTACATCCCAGAGGTCCCTCTCCATGGTCATCGCAGACGGTTTTCTCTGCAAACCCCCAGACATCTTTTTATGCAAAATAAGCCTGGAAACAAATGGGTGTTTTTCAGTGGAGAAATGGATCGACCTTCGGTTTCTCTGGTCCTCTGAACTCGGACATTGCTGCAGACTTATTAATACTTTTATGGTGACCTAGCAAGTTTCAGTACGTCTGACTCATGAACGTTGTATCCGTAAACCAAGAAGGCGAAGATGAGCTTTCTCTTCTTCGTGTTGCTTCCACTTAACTCTTCTCTCCATGAGTCCCCACACAAGCAAGAGGTGGGTTGTTCATTTGTTTCCAGAGCAGGTAGAACGTTGAGGGAGGGAAGTTTAAAGAGAGCAGACGGGTCTGGACCATTACGACGGCTGCTCCCACCCAGCTGCATCTGTCCAGCTATCTCTGCACTGCTCGGATGCTGCATGAGGCCAGCTCGGCCGAAACAGCTCAGGCCCAAGCACTGTCATCTCTCCCCTGGACAACAAGAACGTTTTAATCTTTCTCTTGTGGAGGAAACCTTGGTTGGCTAACCTCACTGCATCTTCCCACACCTCTGCCTTTCAAAGGAATTCCCAGGCAGTCCACTTCCTTCCCCTTTAACAAGATTGGTCCCGAGCAGGGCCTGAGGCAGCCTAGGTTGGCGTCACACTCTGGAGTCAGGGATGACCTTAAACTTCAGGCCCTCTTCCCTCCACCTTCTGTGTGGCTCGCGCGCGCGCGCGCGCGCGCGCGCACACACACACACACACACACACACACACACACACACACACACACACAC
>JADRCD010105206.1:3015-18688 GCA_019843815.1 Montemys delectorum | reverse complement strand
GTGTGAGTGCATGTGTGTGTGTGGTGTGTGAGTGCATGTGTGTGTGTGTGTGTGTGTGCAGAGGCCAGAGGTTTAATGCTGACTGCCTTCCTCTATTGCTTTGTTTGTTTGTTTTTCTACCTAATGCCATTTCATTTTCTATAATTCTTTTGTAATATTAAAAATAAAAGCAATAGCCAGGCAGTGGTGGCACATGCCTTTAGTCCCAGCACTTGGGAGGCAGAGGCAGGCAGATTTCTGAGTTTGAGGCCAGCCTGGTCTACAGAGTGAGTTCCAGGACAGCCAGGGCTACACAGAGAAACCCTGTCTCGAAAAACCAAAAACAAATAAATAAATAAATAAATAAATAAATAAAATAAAGCAATATATCATTAACATTCAATAGAAATAGTTTTGTTTTTGTTTTTTTTAATTTTTATTGCTTTTTTTGTTTGTTTGTTTTGTTTTTCGAGACAGGGTTTCTCTGTGTAGCCCTGGCTGTACTGGAACTCACTCTGTAGACCAGGCTGGCCTCGAACTCAGAAATCTGCCTCTGTCTGCCTCCCAAGTGCTGGGACTAAAGGCGTGCGCCACCACTGCCCGGCTATTGCTTTATTTTTAATAATCTAATTTTAATTAACTATTTTTTATTTTTGAGAAAGAGTCTCTTTACATGTTCCTGGCTATCCTGGAACTTACTATATAGACCAAGTTGGCCTCAAGCTCAAGGGGTCTGCCTGCCTCTACCTCCCAAGTACTGGGATTAAAGGGAAGGCTACTGTGCCTTGCAAAATTTCATATTTTAAAGATCAAATTATGGTCTAATATTTTCTAGTTTTCTCTGTTATCTTGAGAACTTTTTCAAATCCTTAATTCTTTGACTAAATGTTACATTTTTACCTAGCTGTTTTCTTATTAATTAATAAGCTTTAATTTTTTTTCTGTTAGAAATAACTTAAATATCTCCTTTCTTTTATTTGTCTGTTTTGATCTCTAAAAGTTTTTAGTTTAATTTTGGCCTGACCTGTGGCACAGCCTGTAATCTCTGTTACTTGGAAGGCTGAAGCAGGCAGACAAGTTTAAGCCTGAGCAATGTAATGAAAGTCCATCTGAAAATAAAAATATAAAAAGAGGTGGGGCTGGAGAGATGGCTCAGCAGGTAAGAGCACTGACTGCTCTTCCAGAGGTCCTGGGTTCAATTCCCAGCAACCACGTGGTGGCTCACAACCATCTGTAATGGGATCTCATGCCCTTTTTCTGGTGTGTCTGAAGACAGGGACAATATACTCACATACAATAAATCTTTTAAAAAATTATGTATGTGGCTGATGGTATAGTCCTGTGGTAAAGTGAAATACATTGAAAGGCCTTGGGTTCAACACTCCCAGTCCTAGGGGGAAAAAAAATCAACCCTCATTTGAAATAGAGTCACAGAGTTATAAGAAATACTACTGGAAGATTCCCTGACCCTTGGTGGTGACATTTTACAAGACCACAGTATACTGTCTCATTGAGACATTAACATGCAAGGCAATTGCAAGCTGTCTTGGACTTGTAAGAGATAATTCCCAAGCATTCAGGGTTGGCGGCTGTAAATCCTGATGCACTGATCTGTTCGTTTCTGTCCCTTTGCCACTGTGAGGGTGTCACATAAATGGAAACCGCATTGTGAGCTGTTAGGGGCTGGCCTTTTTGGATAAAGCAGAGTTGGAGTTTGCTAAAGGAGGGAGACTTGTAAGGGAGGGAAGGTGGGGCAGGGTGAGAAGAAATGGCTTTCTCTTTCTTTTTTTATCTGTGTATGCATGCTTGTCTGCTGTGTTTACCCCATTATGGGAAATGTGGAGGAAAAGAGTGTCAGATCCCCTGGGATTGGTGTTACACGCTGTGAGCTGTCATATGGGGGCTGGGAACCAAACTCCGGTCCTGTGGAAGAGCAGCAGGAAGGACTCTTAACCATTGAGTCATCTCGCCAGCCCCAGAAATGGCTGCCCTTCCCTTCCCTTCCCTCTTTCCCTCTTTCCCCCTTCTCCCTTCCTTCTTCTTTCCTTCCCCCTTCCGCTTCCCCCTTTCCCCTTCCCTTCCCTTCCTCTTTGCTTATTTGTTTCATTTGTTTGTATGTTTTGAGTCAGGGTTTCTCTGTGAAGCCTTAGCTATCCTAGAACTCATGCTGTAAACCAGGCTGGCTTCAAACTCGGAGATCTACCTGTCTCCTGAGTGCTGGGATTAAAGGTACACATCACCACAGCCAGGGTAGGAACAGCTTTCTGTAGAGAATACAATTCCTTGAAGATTCCTATGACATACTCTATGCATTGAGAGTCTGTCCTACAGCTTTTCTGGAGGAAGCCAAAGACTTCCAATTTGCAAGTGGTTGGGAGAGGTTACATGGCCAAAGGAACTTCACCAAGGTCACCCAACTTGTTTGGAGTTTGGCTCAGTTCAAATTACAAAGCTGGTGCTGGCTCTCCTTGTCCTCAGCGGGTGCAGCAGCGTGACAAAACACCACGTATGTTCTTTCTTGTTTCAGCTTTGTGCTGTGATCCTCGCAGTTCTGGGAGCCATAGAAAACGGGACAGCACCCCTCTCCCCACCACTGAGCCTGTGACATCCCAGCCCCTCTTTACGAGCTCAGATTCATTTCTTGTTTCCCACTCCAAGGTACTTACACGTTTTTAGCTCCACCTTCCGCACGGCTTCCTGGTACCTCTCATGGCTGTTCTGGTGCACAGAATAGTTACTGTCTTCTGAGATGATCGGGGGAAGCCTTGTGGGTACTGTGTCCTTCTGGGCTAAAATGAGAGGGTTCGTTTTGAGTACTTGGCAAATGGAGCCACTTTATTCTCTGATTTTCCTGGTTGCTGTGCCAACTAGGTACATAGGGATCTTCGCTAGCTCTGAAGTTCAGTTCTCAGGATCCCAGTGGTTAAATCATCAAGCCCGTGATAGGGGGAGGGAGAAGAACTTGGGGGTTACAAGAAGCCCTCACCACTCTTCTCTGACTCCCAGATTTTGAATGGCTTCCCACTGGACTTGGGAGACTGGATAGATAATTAGGACCAGTGCAGGTGCAAACAAGTGTAGACTTTCCCAAGACTGACATTGGCATAGAAGGTAAAATGGTCTGAAAGTGGAAGTCAGGCTGCTAAGTCCTGAAAGATGAGCAATCGTGGGCCAGGGCAAAATTAGGAAAGTGCTTCAGAAGCTTGGGGGGGGGGGGGGGGGGCGGGGGGGGGGGGGGGGGGGAGGAGAGTAGCTTTCTGTTGACTGGAACCTAGAATGATGGGTGATGTGGAGAGGGACCGGCATGGGAGGCGGGGGGGTGGGGGGTGAGGGAGGGTGGGGGGTGGGGGTGGGGAACCTGGAAAGGTTGTACAGTGGGAACATGGTGGTCATGTTTTGGAATCATCTCTTATAAAGCAGATCTTGTACCTCACAGAGGCGGCTAGCTCTCCTTCACCAGGCCTCTCAAAGCGAAGGAAGCAGGCTACGCTTACACCAAACACATCTAGATTTTATTTATTTGTTTGCTTGTTTATATTTGGGGCAATATTTTACTACGTAGCCCTGGCTGGGTTGAAACTTGTTATGCAGACCAGGCTGGCCTTGAACTCACAGAGATCTGCTTGCCTTTGCCTCCCCAGTGTGGAAATTTAAGCTGTGGTCTAGATTTTTTTTAAAGATTAATTAATTAATTAATTAATTAATTTAATATATATGAATATGCTGTTGCTTTCTTCAGACACACCAGAAGAGGGCATCAGATCCCATTACAGATGGTTGTGAGCTACCATGTGGTTGCTGGAAATTGAACTCAGGACCTCTGGAAGAGCAGTCAGTGCTCTTACCTGCTCAGCCATCTCTCCAGCCCTGTGGTCTAGATTTTGAGCTAAAGATGGGTTTGCAAGGAAGCTGTATCCATACAGAGCTTTTGCTAGTGATGGGCACTAGCGGCAGCAGCTTCACCTGTTTCTCCGAGCAACCCGCAGGACTATGTCTCTGGGGCCAGCAGTGCCCACCATAATGTCCAGTGCAGCAGTGTCTGCTTGCATCTCAGAACTCTGAGGAGTGGAGGTGACAACTTTTAAGATGCAGGACAGCATGGCTTGGTCAGGGGTGAAAAGAAGGGTGTTGTCTCAGGTTGCTTCAAGATTTCTTTTGGCTGTTCCACACAGTTTGTCACCCAGGCCATCAAGAAGCCGGGCCCTGGCCTCTTCTTCCCTAGCCAGCAGGTCCCAAGACCCAGTTCTTCACCTTGTGTTCCCGTGTCTCTGTCTCTGTTATGTTCTCTGAGCTGTGGCTCTGACCCACTCCCTCAGATTTTTAATTTTTTCCTTCTTCTTAGTGCTTGTTGTGGACAAGGTCAGTATTTACCCTTTTCTTTGGAAACTGTTGAAGATGGCTGACTCATGTCCTTGAGGGTGAGGTGATGTTGCTTCTGTGGTGTTCTTTCTCAATCCCTGTTTTCCTCATCTTCCTAGCTTGACCTCACTCACTCAGCATCTCTCTCCTCACCTCTCCATGTCGCCCGCCAAAGGAAATCTTTAACATCCTAGGACCAAGGATCCCACTGGAGTGAGGAACAGTTTAGGCATCCCCTCTGTGAAGCTGCAGGTGGTGTAAAAGGGGTTGGACATCCTGACAGCTGTGCTAGAGGGCTGGTCTGGGATCCTGGCCTGCAGCAGGGGTGGGTCTGCACTTAAATGTGGGTTCCAGCACTGAGGGGGTCTTTCTAGAAATGGTACCATTTGAGCCTGGCTGTTCAGCTTTAGGCAAGGTAAAAGTAGCAATACATCCATGGACAAATTGTTGTGGACTGAGGAGTAATAGTAGGTATATTTCTGGTGGGTGTTGGGATCTGCGTGGAGAGTAAATTATGGGTTTTTTTGTTTTGTTTTGTTTTTGTTTTTGTTTTTGCTTTTTTTCCGAGACAGGGTTTCTCTGTGTTTCTCTGTGTAGCCCTGGCTGTCCTGGAACTCACTCTGTAGACCAGGCTGGCCTTAAACTCAGAAATCTGCCTGCCTCTGTCTCCGAAGTGCTGGGATTAAAGGCGTGCGCCACCACCTCCCAGCTGTAAATTATGGTTTTAAATGCAGGTGACAATAAGAGCACCTTCTGGTCTCCAGGAGTCAGACTGTTCTTAAGATACAACTAGATGATGTTCTCTGTTATTCTAAAGCATCCAAGCAGCAAGCTCTCAGCTTCCCATATGGATGGGAGCTGCATCTGGAGTCTGCACGAAGTCTCACCCACCTGGATGCCTGCCACTTGAGTCAAGCATGCACCTCGCTCCTAGGGTTCCTCTGGTTTTGTTTTTCATTTTTCTTTTTTGTTAAACTCATGTTTCTGCCTTGATATCCTTGGTAACGTCTAGCTTCCCCAGACTGCCCAGGTTTGGAAGATGCCCGCATGAAGGGTGGGTAAGAGCCACGTGATCACGGAGGAATGCTCTCTACAAAGGGCGCAACGAGGCAACTCCCCTGTGCTGGGGAGCCAGATCAGCATCTTGTTGGCAGGTATAACAGATGTTCTTCACACAGCTCGTTGGTGCCTTGCTTGTCTTAAATGGTCCTAGTCGGGTAGTAAATTGGAAGGACTGTGATAGCTCCTTCTAGAACTGGGCCATGGTTTGCCATAGAGTACATTTAGTGCATTGACTGCACTTTGAAGACAGCCTGGGCAATATGAAAGTGCTTGTGTGGATCTTGTTCTCATCCTAACTAGTGATGCAGAGTTTTCAGTATTATAGGCTGTCTTGTGAGTAGGGGATGGGATGGTCCTAGAATCTACTTATCTATAGATTTAGTGACTCCTTGAAGTCTGACTTTGAGGTTAAGGGTTGGTTCCAGGTTCTTGGTTCATAACGGCAACTGTACCCAATACACAGTACTTGCAATTGTCTTGGCCTTGCTGGTTTACAAACGGTAATACCACTTAACGAGGAATTCATACAAGGTCAGGATGAGAAAAAATGTTATGGTATTGTACGTAAAAACACGATGACTCCTGGACTGGCGGGCTGGCTGGCCCAGCAGTTAGGACTGTTAGCTTGCTGTGCTAATTTGAGAACCAGAGCTCATCTCCTTACACCCACAAGAAGGTGGGTGTGGCCTCATGCGTGCTTGTAACTCCAGCACAGAGGAGACAAAATAAATCAGGGGATCGTTGATGTTTGCTGGCTGCAATTCTAGTCCAAGAGTGGGAGCTCTAAGCTCTTCAGGAGCCCTTTCCTCGAAGGATCAAGGTAGAGAGACCGACAGGACCTCTGGTGCTCTCCTCCAGCTTCCAAGTGAGCACAGGCCTACTCACACACATGTGCAGACGTCATACGTACATAGACAAACACACACACACAAACATATTTAACTTGAAAATGATTCCTGCCTAGGAGGTCATGTCAAATGGTATTGGCCTGGGGATATTAAGATGATTTGCTGAAGTGTGTTCAGAGGGCTATCTGTATTTACTGTCTTCCCTGATGCAAGATCATTATCTGTGCTTCGGGAGGAAGGGGACAGAAGCAGGAGCCCGGGGAATCAGATCCTCAGGGTATGTTTGCCACCCTCAGCCAGTTCCGCGCCTTTGTGTCTCCCTTTAGCGGTGCGCCTGCTCATCCTGAGTTTAGGGAAAGCAGATGGGGCCTGAGCCGCAGAGCTCAGTAGTTCAGACTACTTAGGTAACGTGGAGTTCCTAGAGATAAAGATAGCTAATACTCATGTACCCTCACAATAAGTAGGAGCCATTTTTTTGTTGTTTGTTTGTTTGTTTGTTTGTTTTTACAAAAGGAGACAGAGACATGGAGAAGTTTAGTTATTTGCTTGTGTTGCAAACTTACAGGTGGCAGAAACATGAGTTGAACCTTAATCGCTTGGCTCCAGAGACACTTTCTCTGACCATACACAACTGCTTCTTGAAATAGCTATGTGGAGGTTTCCAGGAGAACGGGGGACTTGGACTGACAACATCAGTCCCCTTAGATCTGTATACAGATGGACTGGAGAGATGGCTCAGCAGTTAAGAGCACTGTCTGCTCTTTCAGAGGTCCTGAGTTCAGATCCCAGCAACCACATGGTGGCTCACAACCATCTGTCATGGGATAGGATGCCCTCTTTTGGTGTGTCTGAAGACAGCTACAGTGGACTCATCTATATATAAAGTAAACAAATAAATCTTTAAAAAAAGAGAGAGAAAGAGAGAGGGAGTGCACAGGTGATGGGCTTGGGGGTTCAGCAAGTGTGACTGCTCACCTAAACTCAACCTTGAGTTGCATGGGGGGTATGACATCATTGCATTGATCCAGAGGGAGAGCACATGCTCTCTGAGCTTTACTGAATGCAGGATGTAATTTCTGAAAGTCAGCACTGGAAGCAGAAAAGACTGGGACTTGGTAAGTCGCTCTCCCAGTGAGTTGGACCAGTCCCAGTGGGGGAAGCACGGAGGGAAGGCCAAGCCCCTGTAGGAAAAGTGGCCCGCCCATCTGCTGCTATAAAGTCACCAGTGGGGAAGTGGGCCCACTCTGGAGGCCCATCTCTGGCTGTGAGGTGCATGGACATCTCCCTGCCTAGTTTCTGGGATGACACCTGATGGCCTGTGGTGGTTATAAGCATGTATGGTTTTAAGGATACAGTTTCATACAGTTGCTCTATGTATCATAAAGGCAGAGGGTCCCTGGCCAACTGTGCCACACGTGCTCCTGTTTGAAAAGCTGGAACTGCAGCGCCCTCTGCTGGAGTTTACAGGCGGGCATCTCTGGATTCCCAGCCAGTGGGTCACCAGCCCGGTGGCTCAGACAGAGCAAGAAGCCTAAGATGGAGATGGAGCAGAGGCTATTCCAGGCACAATTGGAAGTTTTTCCTTCCCTCTCTCTACAGGGTGTGTGTGTGTGTGTGTGTGTGTGTGTGTGTGTGTGTGTGTGTGTGTGTAGATCAAAAGACAGTCTTGGGTGTCAGCTCTTGCTTTACACCTTGTTAGAGACAAGGTTTCTCTTGTTGCTCACCTCTGCATATGCCAGGCTGACCTGTGCTGCTGGACTCACCTATCTCCTCCTATGGGTGTGTACCTCTGCACCAGAGTTTTATGTATGCTCTGGAGATTGAATCTCAGGTTGTCAGGTTCTCTTTGCAAGTGTTTTACATACTAAGCCATCTCCTAGTTCATCTATATTCTACATTAAGCTAACTCAGTGCCTGGCCTGGGTTGCCCTACTTCAGCCTCCCAAGTGCTGGGATTACAACGTGAACTATCAGCCTTGGTACCTAGTCTTTAATCTCTACAACAAGGTAGACGCTATCTCCATTTACAGGTGAGGGGCCAGAAGCACTTTGGACCTGTGTAGTGTTGGCTTTTTCAGGCCACACAACTCTGGGTACCACAGGAAACTGAGGCTCTGCCTGTTGAAGTCTGCCCCCTATACATTTCCTCTATGCATATTTTAAAAACAGGTTTATTTCTGTTTTATGTGTATGTGTGTGACTGACTGTACATACGCCACATGCATTCTGTGTCCATGGAGACCAGAGGACGACATCAGGATTTCCTGGATCTAGAGTTACAGATGATTGTGAGCTGCCATGTGATCGCTGGGAACTAAACCCAGGTCCTCAGGAAGAGCAGCCAGTGTTCTTAACTACTGAGCCACCTCTCCAAGCCCTGTGGTTTTGTTTTGTTTAATCAGGAGGAAAAGAAAGGAAGGATTCACGACTGGAGGAATATCTGCCTGACTGCATTGACTCACTTCAGTGAGTTTTCTTTTTTTTTTTTTTTTTTTTTTTTTCGAGACAGGGTTTCTCTGTGTAGACCAGGCTGGCCTCGAACTTAGAAATCCGCCTACCTCTGCCTCCCAAGTGCTGGGATCAAAGGCGTGCGCTACCACGCCCGGCGAGTTTTCATTATGACTGTAGTAAGAACAGGGGGAACTTTTTTTTTTTTTTTTTTGAGTTGAATGTTTTAATACACTCACACCCACTAGGAAAGGGAAAAAAATCATCCTTGAAAGAAAAATTGTGATCAAAATATACCATGGTAGTAAGAGTGCTGGGAGATGGCTATTAATAGTTTACTTACAGAGATGTCAGTGTGGCTGGCTGAAGGCACGGCAGGCTCTGAGCTCGCAGAACAGGTTGAAGCCTGAGTGCACATGGTCAGAACAAGTGTCAGGCAGTGTGGGTGGAAGTACATTGTCCCCCTTTGTGTGCAGGAAGTATGTGCTAAGTCCCTCAGTAAGTGCCGTACACTGTGGGCGGTTCTGTACTCTGTATGGACATCCCTGTGATATGGTTTAACCTCTAGAGCATACACAGCAAAAAATTAGTAACTAACAATAAAATAGTAACAATATACTAAAATAAAAATTCTGTAAATCGCTGGGGAGACGGCTCAGCGGGTAAGAGCACCGACTGCCCTTCCAGAGGTCCTCAGTTCAATTCCCAGCAACCACATGGTGGCTCACAACCATCTGTAATGGGATCTGATGCCCCCTTCTGGTGGGTCTGATGACAGCTACAGTGTACTTACATATATAGACTAAATAAACCTTTTTTTAAAAAAAAAAATCTGTAAATTATGTGTCTCTTAGAACCCATTATAGTGTACCCACCCATCTGGTGATGGTGTGAGGAGTGAGGGAGTGAGCCCGAGCAAGCCCGTGCGGTGGGATGGAATGAATGAATGGTGGAGGTGTTGATGTCCTACCATCAGTCACTGAACAACAGGAAGTACTGATGTCACTTATCACCCCCTAGGCCAGATCTAATTTTGAGAAACATCGGGCAATCCCAAATTAAAGATCATTCTGCAAAATGTCCTGCCTGCAGGCTACAAAAATGTCAGTGCCATGAAACAGAGGCAGCAGAACCATGCCACATTAAAGGAGATGGAAGAGACATGCTCATTAAGTGCAGAGCTCAAGCTTTAATTAGACCCTTGAGGAAACATTTTTGCTGTAGGAATGTTAATGTGACAACTGGCAGAATATTAGACTGCAGGCAATTAGGTGACACAGAAGCACTAACGTTTGCTAAACTGCATCTGTGCCGTGGGTGATTGTTCTTAAGAAATGCAAACAGGCACGGTGTAGTGGCACACGCCTTTAATCCTAGCATTTCTGAAGCAGAGGCAGGAGGATCTCTGTGAGCCTGAGCCAGCCTGGTTTACATAGCTAGTTCTAGGACAGATAGAAATTCATATTGAGACCATGTCTTAAAACAGGAAAGAAAGAATGAAGGAGGGAAGGAAGGAAGGAAGAAAGGAAGGAGGGAAGTAAGTAAATAAATAAATAGTTTAGGGTAAAAAGATAGAGTATGAGAATTTTTTTTTTTTAACTGCAAAAAAGGCAACTAGGTAAGAGACAAAGCAAAGGGGGCTGGGGAGATGGCTCAGCAGGTAAGAGCACTGACTGCTCTTCCAGAGGTCCTGAGTTCAAATCTCAGCAACCACATGGTGGCTCACAACCATCCATAATGAGATCTGATGCCCTCTTCTGGTGCGTCTGAAGACAGCTACAGTGTGCTTATGTATAATAATAAGTAAATCTTTGGGTTGGAGGGAGTAGGGTTGACCTGAGCAAGCAGAAGCCCTAAAATTCAATTCCCAAAAACCACATGAAGGCTCATAACCATCTGTACAGCTACAGTGTACTCACATACATAAAATAAATAAACAAATCTGAGAGAGAGAGAGAGAGAGAGAGAGAGAGAGAGAGAGAGAGAGAGAGAGAGAGAGAAGGCAAAGACTGGCAGAATGGTCACATGTGGCTGGGGCAAAGGGGACAGCAAACTTCCTCATACTAATCTTAAATTTTTAAATTATGTCACTAAAAAAATTTTTTTTTAAGCTGGGCAGTGGTAGCACATGCTTTTAATCTCAGCACTTGGGAGGCAGAGACAGGAGGATTTCTGAGTTCGAGGCCAGCCTGGTCTACAGAGTGAGTTCCAGGACAGCAGCCAGGGCTACACAGAGAAACCCTGTCTCAGAAAAAAAAAAAGTTTTTTAAAAAATGATAGATTGCTCCTATGAGTTTATTTCTTTTCTTTCTCAATTCTGCTAAAATCAGCAAGCATCTTGGCATACACTTTTAATCCTAACCCTGGGACATAGAAGAGGCAGGCAGATCCTGTGAGCACCAGGCAAGCCAGATTGACATGGTACAAGTAGGAATACACAATGAGATCCTACCTCAATGAAATGAAATGAAGTGAAATAAAGCTAAAATATTATTATTGTCAATCACATTTATATTAACTGTCAAGGGAAACAATGTAACAGGTGAGATATCTTAGAACTGTCTGTGGAAACTAGCAGAACACAGGATGTGTATTTAATCTAGTGTTTGTTTGTTTGTTTGTTTTTGTTTTTCGAGACAGGGTTTCTCTGTATGGCCTTGGCTGTCTGGAACTCACTCTGTAGACCAGGCTGGCCTCAAACTCAGAAATCCGCCTGCCTCTGCCTCCCAAGGGCTGGGATTAAAGGCGTGTGCCACCACAGCCCAGCAAGGATATGTGTTTTTAATCTAAGATTCTGCAGTGGAGGCTTCATCTAGATATGAGCGAATTCATCCAAATGCTCTGAACTCTGGGAGTAAGAGCCGCTGGGGAAGGGAGTGTATACAATAGGCCTGACAGCAAGAAGAGGAACTTTGCCTACAGAACTTCTGGCACAGCAACTGGAGCTGAGCAGAGAGGTGAGAGGTTCCTTCCAGTGCTGGCAATCTTGAATAGTAGTCACTGAGGACTGGCCAGCCGTGTAGGGTTGAAAAATGACAGTTAAATAAGAGCTAAGATCCTTGAAGTGGGGTTCTTAATTATCCTTCTCCTGTCTTCACCACAGCACCACAGGGCTCTTCCCTGAGACCCCAGAGAGGGGACAGGGCTTCTAGAAGAGCTCTCTTCTTCCAGCCTGTGCTTGCCAGTGATGGGCTAAGCTCAATTCTGGGGTCCCACAGCGGTAGTGGCCGTGGAGGAGGAGCAGCAGCGGGAGGAGGACGGAGTAGCAGCAGCGGGAGGAGGACTGACTCCCACAAGCTGTCCTCCGACCTCCATGCCCTATTCTTGGCTAACAGTATTAATATGACTAATATTATACTATTTTGGTTTTCTTTTGTAATTGTTTATTTTTATTTTATGTGCATTAGCATTTTGCCTGCATTCATGTCTGTGTGAGGTTCTTTGGAATTGGAGTTATAGACAGTTGTGAGCTGCCATGTGGGTGCTAGGATTTGAACCTGGGTCCTCTGGAAGAGCAGTCAGTGCTCTTAATTGCTGAGCCAGCTCTCTTTTCCCTACTTTGGTTTTCTTAAAACAAGAGTCTTTTTTTTTTGTTTTTGAAACAGGATCTTTCTACATAGTCCTATCTGTCCTGGAACTCACTGTAGAACAGGCTGGCCTCAAACTCAAGAGATCTGCCTGCCTCTGCCTCCCAAGTGCTGGGATTAAAGGTATAGGCCACTGGGCAGTAGGAGCGCACACCTTTAATCCCAGCATTTGGGAGGCAGAGGCAGGCGGATTTCTGAGTTTGAGGCCAGCCTGGTCTACAGAGTGAGTTCCAGGACAGCCAAGGCTACACAGAGAAACCCTATCTCGAAAAAACCAAAAAAAATAAAAAAATAAAAAAATAAAGATATAGGCTATCACTATGCTGGTGTGTCTTTTTTTTTTAATATTTATTTATTTTATGTCTATGAGTATATTGTTGTTATCTTCAGGCACACCAGAAGAGGGCGTCAGATCCCATTATAGATGGTTGTGAGCCACCATGTGGTTGCTGGGATTTGAACTCAGGACCTCTGGAAGAGCAGTCAGTGCTCTTAACCATCTGCAGCCCATTTTTTTTTTTTTTTAGATTTATTTATTTTTATTTTATGTGTATGGCTGTTTTGCCTGGATGCATATCTGGGCATCCTGTGTACTTTAGGAGGCATGAGAGGGTGTCTAACTGCTCTGGGACTGGAATTGCAAGTGGTTGTGAGCCACCATGTGGGTGCTGGAAATCAAACCTGGGTTCTCTGCAAGAGCAGCCAATTCTTCATGCTGGGCCATCTCTTCATTCCCAAGGCGATGTATAGTCTGGGGTGGAGCAGGACTCAAAACCAGCATGTGAGCCAGTCTAGGATGGAATCTGTGATGATGCCCTGCTTTGGCCTCTGAACGTTGTGATTACAGTCACGATACTGGGTGGCGGTGGCGCACACCTTTATCACAGCACTCAGGAGGCATAGACAGGCAGAGCCCTGTGAGTTAGAGGCCAGCCTGGTCTACAGAGTGAGCTCCAGGACAGCCAGAGCAGGGAAACCCTGTCTCACCCCTGACCCCTTACTCAGTCATGAGCCCCCCATGTCCTCTTCTCTGTTCCTTCTTAAGCATGATGGAGAGCCAAAGATTACTTGAAGATTTGTTAATGAATCAAAAAAGGGGGCTGGAGAGATAGCTCAGCTGTTAAGAGCATTGATTGTTCTTCTGAAGGTCCTGAGTTCAAATCCTAGCAACCACATGGTGGCTCTTACCATATACATGGGTGCACACTTCTGGTGTGTCTGAAGAAAGTGATAGTGTACTCATACATATAAAATAAGTAAATAAATCTTTAAATAACAGCAACAACTACCACAGACCTCAATAAGTTCAGGAGTGAAAGACTTAGAGAAAGAAGAGATAAAGTAGGGAACAGAAAATAATGTCAAATAATGTATAATATTCATGGAGAAGAGAAAACTATATAGAAAGGGAAAACCAGGAGGAAAATGATCCTTGGAATTTAAAATGCAAATTAGTTCCCCCATCCGTGTTTTCATACTCTTAAGTTTCACTATTTGTGGTCAGTCAAGGCCTGAAAAGGTTAAAATTCCAGAGTAAGGGGCCAGAGAGATGGATCAAAGGTTAGAATGCATATTGCTCTTCCTAAGAGCCCTATCTCAATCCCTTGCACTCAAATCAGGTGGTTTGCAGTCACCTTAACTTTGACTCCGGGAGCTCTGGCTTCCCTAGGGGCTCGACTCCTGTGCATACCCTCCACTTCTTACCACATTCTTATAACTTTAAAAATGGAACCTTTTAACTCTACCAGGAAAAGGGACCGGGGTGTGATGGTGCACATCTGTAGTCCCAGTCTCAGGAGGCAGAGGCAGGTGGGTCTCTGTGAGTTTGGAGACTAGCCTTGGGTCTACAGAATGACTTTCAGGACAGCCAACAAACAAAACAGAAATAAAAAATCCAGAATAAAAGCTGGGCATGGGGAACATACCTGCAATCCCAGCACTTAAAAGGTGGAGCCAGAGGGTCCAGTTCAAGGGCAGCTTTACCTAAATAGCAAGTTCAAGGACAGCCTAGGCTATACAATACACTGTCTCAAGCAAAAACTCCCAAAGAAAGAGGGGAAGGAAGGAAGGAAGGAAGGAAGGAAGGAAGGAAGGAAGAAATGCTCATAGAGAACAGAGTACAACTTCTCAAGTATTGATCCTCTGTCACTGTCCACTTTTTAAAATTTTTTTGTTTTTGTTTTATAGCATGACATGGTGACACATGGATCTGATCCCAGCACTCTGCAGAAGCTGATAGATCTTTGTCAGTTCAAGGCCTGCTCAGGCTACATAGTGATACTCCATCTCCAAAAAAAAAATTATGTTTTATTGGTGCGTATGTGTCCATGTGAGATTGCCTTGGGGAATGTGCAAAGGTCAGAGGACAACTTGTGGGAGATAGCTCTCTTCTCTCCGGTGGGGAGAGACATGTTTACAGATTTAAGTCTGTATATTTTAGGTAAGTTGTTACACAGTGAACATTGGCAGTTAAAAGGCAATGTTGAGGAAGCCTGACAATGGGTAAGCAATAATAAATAATACAGAGAATGATGTAATGAGTTAGATGATCAACTCAGGATGTTTTCTAGCTTACAAATGAGAACTTGAAAAAGATAGGAGGGAAGAGACAACTTTAAAAAGGAAACAAAATTCCTCAGGCAGGAAGGACATGGGTCTCAGGATGGCAGCACAGTGGACACCTGTCATAGTGCATGAAAAGATCTGCACTGCATTCTGTCCTTACAGAGTTTCAGAACACTGGGGAATAGAAACGAAAACGTTTCGGAAAGAAAGGCTTCTAATTGGAAACTAGAGTCCAGTAAAGTTGCCCCCTCAAGACTCCCAACCTAGAATTCTCCATCCGGAGAAACTGTGTGTGTGAGGCTAGAAGAAAGCCATTGTTGGTTTATCAAAGCAGACAACTCCTACGCAGAAAACAAAGTTACTTATTAAGTCGCTCTTGTAGAGGCTCTGGCTTCAGTTCTTAGCACTTCCGTGGTAGTGAACAAGTGTCTTGTAGCTCCAGTCCTAGAGGATCCAGTGCCAGAATCCATGGCTGCCTCTGGCCTCTGGGTCCACAGACCCCTAAGTTGGCAAAGCACTCATATACATAAAATAACTTAAAAAGAGGAAATTACTAACTAGAAACAACCTCTGTTTTTTGTTTGTTTGGGACAGGGTCAGTCTGTTGGCCAAGCCTCACTTTGTAGCCCAGGCTAGCCTTGAATTTGTGGCAGTCCTCCAGCTTAGACGCCTGCCTATGTTCTGTGATTACAGGTATGAGCCATCACATCTGGCTGTATAGATCTGTGTGTATGTGGTCTATGCATATGTGTGCAAGTGTGGTGTGTGTGTGTGTGTGTGTATGTGGTCTATGCATATGTATGCAAGTGTGGTGTGTGTGTGTGT